>JAPEBW010002121.1:0-15084 GCA_027405785.1 Ophiocordyceps robertsii
CCCCTTTTTAAAGTACTATACCGCGATAGCCTATAGAGCTAAACGGGACGTAGAATAAGTCCCGTTTAGCTAAGTTAAGACTATTACCTTTTAAAAAGCAATCCGCTTTTAAAATACTAATAAAGGATAAACTATAAAACGATAAAATCTATATAATTAAGTAAACTAAATTTAGTATTACTTAAATAAATCGATTATCCTTTAAATAAAAGAAGTAAAGATAAGCTAACCTTAAAACTATCCGGCTCTTTACTTACTAAATACCCTTTAAATTAAGCCTATAATAAAGTTACTTTTTCCCTAGGATAATAAGCTTAGCGGATATTTCTACCGCGTACTACTAATAAAGTTTAGCTTAAAGGCCTTAACCGGAAATCCGCTTTAAAGGATACTTAGTAGTTTCTTAGTTTAGTATTACCGTTTAGCCTTATCTGCTATAGCTACGCTAATTAAAGCATTTTCGGGACTCTTAATTAATAAAAACGAGCCTTTTATACTAAGGGCCTTATAGCATACCGGATTCCGGGACGCGTATAAAATAAAAGGTTAAGCACTTAATAAGAGTATTAAAACTAAGACCTTAATAATAAGCGATAAAGACGCGGTAAGCAATACCCTTAGCGGGCTAAACCTATCTATACTAAGCGCGTAGATATTAAGACTAAGTATAGCTTTAAGCCTTTTAGTAAGAATAGTAGTAATATTAAATAAATAATTCCTTAGTCTCCTTTAAGTATTAAGAAAAGAAAACGCGCTTACTAAGCTTTAGGAAAAACCTTAACTATAAGCTAAGGATATAAGGAGATTTAACCTATTAAGACCTTTAAAAGTATCCTTTAACGAAGTCTAAGAAGACGATAAAGCTAGTATATTTTAAGGAGTAGACCGTTTTATTAACTTTATCCGCTAAAACGCTAGTAAAGGTAAGGCTTATGCGGACGAATTAGCTATTTAATTACCCTTCTTTTTCTAAGGAAGTATAGCGGAATAATATTTTAAGGACCTCTTAAAACTATAATAAGAAAAACTTAGTAAGCCCGGTATTAAACTAGGCCGATAGATATCCGCCTTATAAAAACGGTTTAAAATCCGCTTAAATATAGTAATATAAGCACTTAATAAAGAGCACTTTATTATTAAAAATATAGTAGTAAGATCCGACTTTAAGTCTTAAATATCGCGCTTATAATATAAAGCTAAGGCCGCGCTTTATTAGCTAAACTACTTAATTATAGTAATTTACTAAAAGCTAGATATCTACTTATAAGAATCCTTATAACGCTTAGTAAGGAATAAAGATATTAATAAATAAATTAACGAATATAAGGAAATTCTTCTTTAGCTATAAGTTAAATATACTTAAGGATCTTAAAAGCACTTACTAGCGCGAAAGAAATAGGTTTAACTTATAAAAAGGCGAAGGCCGACTAGCTATACCTTATACGCACTTAAAAGATAGTCCGGGACGCCTTAGCTATCTATTAAAGGCTTATTAAGACTAAGGGTTACGTTTTTAAACCGCTTAGTAAGAACGGATATACTTTAAGCTTTATAGCGCTTGCTAAGTTAAGAAAGAAACCCGCTTAAATAGTTAAGAATATAAGTTAAGGTCTTCCGGCTTAAGAGAGAAAGGGCCTTTAAGACTATATACTCGCTAACGCTAAAGCTAAAACGGGTATACCCCACGACTAAGAAAGGAACTATAGTAAAGACTAATAACTATTTAAAGGATAAAAAGTATAATATAAAAAGAGCTTAGTTAAATACTAACGAAAGCTTAAAGGAAACCGCAATCTATACTATAGTAGACTTAGTATAGAAGGCCGATAAAGCATGCGGATTTTACGGCGAAGTATTCCCCTTAAAAAATAAGCTCTACCGATATATTAAAGATAAACACCCCCTTAACCTTAGCTAAGACGTTGCTATATAAAGACGTAGCTTAATATAGTAAGTAGTTATTTAGAAGCTATAAAGCGTTTAGATAGTTAAGGCTTCCCTTAATATTTAGCTATTAAACTTTAATAGGCCGTTATAATTTACTTACACACGCTTACTAGTTTATAGAAAAGAAAGGCCTAAGATAAGCATTAAAGCCTATATAAATACCGGGGTAAACTAAAGCCTTATTTAAGCCGACTTAGTAAAGACCTTTTAAAACGTAATTATAAACTCCTCTTAATAAATTCTTATTTAAAAAGTAAGAAGAATAGCTACTATTAAATAAGCGGAATTTACCGCTTATATACTAAGAAGGCTAGATAGTAGCTTTATAGTCGTAAAGGTAAGGATCGGCGCTTAAATAGTAAAACGCTTAGCGGCTAATATATTACTTAGCTAAGACTTTTTAGTTCTTTACTTAAGGGACCTTATTAACTCTATATCGGTCTTATAAATCGGGGCCTATAAAGGGATTAAAGCTAAAGTTAAGATAGTCTAGCTAGGACTAGCGATATATAGATAAGTAATCTACTTAGTTACTATAACGATTTTAGCTAGTTTTAACTATGCCTTACTTATATAGGTCCGGGCGCCGCTATTAAGGCGTGATATATTATTTTTCCTTAATAACCTTAAGCTCGCCTAGATAATAATATAGAATTATATAAGCTTTATAGCGATAAACTATTTTAAGGAACTACTAATACTCCGCTAAGGCTAAAAGGTAAGGATAATTACGGACCTTAATAAGTAGTTTTAGTTATATAAGGAGGTCGATATTACTACTCCCTTAATAGAAGCCTTTATAGAAAATCCGGATAAAATAGACCCCGCTAAAGACTTCCTATAAAAGGATCTTACTATAAACTATAAACTTAAAATCGGCCGAACTAAGGACCTACTTAAACTTACTACCGATAAGGGCGTTTAGATCTACGCTAAAGACCTAAAATACGTATTAAAAGTCTAAGATATCCTTTAATCGTTTCCCCGCCTTTAAAAAGATAAGGGAGTAGTATATATAAACGAATCCGAATATATATATATTCCTTTAATAAAAGGATAGCAATACTAATAAGTTATATTAAGATTATACTTATTAAGCGATAAAAATAAGAAGGTAGTAAATACGATATTTAGCTAGCTAACTATATAAGGCTAATTAAAACGAGTTTATAGGCTAACCTTATTCGCGGCGTTAGTATTTATAATATAAAAGATAATAAACGGAAAAAAGAAAGGATAAGTAGTTATAGACTTATAAAGGATTAATACTATTATTACCTTAAATATATACTTAATGCCCCTTTAAAGCGATATAATTAAACGCCTTTAAAGAAAGAAGTTTATTAATATAGTAAACGTATAATCGTTTTTCTATTAGTTCTTAGTTTATTAAGATTACTAAGAAAGGTTTATAGTTATAAGCTATCGCGGGCTAAAAAGATTATTAGTAATACTTATAGGCTTTAAGAACTCCTTAGTATACGTTTAAAGGTTTATCGATAACGTCCTTCGTAAATACTAAGAATACGCGGCGGCCTATATTAACGATATTATTATTTACTTTAATACGGCTAAAAAATACTTTTAATATTTAGAGGCTATATTCCGCGCCTTCTATAACTATAATATTACCTTATCCGGATTAAAGTCCTTCTTAGCGTACCCGTTTATATAGCTCCTTAGATTTAAGGTAAACGCTATTAGCTTAATAAATATAGATAAACGCGTGCGAGCCTTAAGGGATATCGCGTTCTTAAAGAACCTTTAATAGCTCGAGAAATAAATCGGCCTTATTAAGTAGCTACGCTATATAGTCCCGCATTTTGCTAAGGAAGTCGACGTCTTATAAAAACGAAAGACGGAGCTACTTTAAGTAAGATAAGAAAAAGGAGTCCTTTTAAGGGGCTAAGGATAGGCTTAATACGCCGCGAAAGCCGCTTTTTAGCCTACTCCGGAAGAAAAAAAGGCCTTTGCGATTTTAACTAAGAAACTTACTAAGCCTTAAACGATTTATTACTTTAACCCCGCTTAATAACTATTTATTTAGATCGATATATCTTAAGAATATAGAGTAGCGGCTATAGCTTTTTACTTAAAAGAAAGTACGGAATAAGATAAAAAGACGCTATTAGCCTAGACTAAAGTCTAGCTTATCGTTTACTTAAGCCGCGCCCTTTAAAGCGGAGAACCTTAATATTAGCTTATAGAACTTAAAGTAGCTAGTTTAATATAGGTAGTATATAAGCTATATACTATAGTACTATCTATAAGAACGCTATAAGTAGTTATCTTTACTAACTATATAAGTACTTATAAAATCGTATACTAAAAATCCTTATTCTTTATTAGTATAAAATCTAATAATAAGCTAGTCCTTACGTCTTAATACTTAAACTAATTCCCGCTTAAGGTATACTATATTTTAAGCGTCGAAAACATTATGCTAGACGCGCTTTTATATTTACTATACTAAGATAATAAGCTAGTATGCTTAAACTAAGAAAGGGAATTAAAACGTATTTAAGAAGACGAGATAACGGACCGCGTGTTCTTTTATATAAAAGTATTAATCGAATTATACTACGCTTTATAGCATAAGGATAAGGGGATAAAGCGCGGACTAATTACTACTAGTTAGGGCCGGTACTATAAACTAATTACTACTAGTTAAGGCCGGTATAACGGACTAATTACTATATATAATCGTATATAAGAGTTTAGAAATAGTAAAAAGCTTATTTATTCTTAAAAGCATAGCTAGCTACTTTATACTTAGTCCTTTAAGCTACTTTTAAGGATCTTTAACTATACTATCTTTAGTACGTAAAGTAAACTATAAATATCCTTATAAAATCGCTTAATAAACTAAGTATAAGCCTAGTTAGAAATACTATAGACTATAATTAAGGAAATCCCTTAAATATCCTTAGATATCCCTTAAAAATCGCGGTAAGGTTTATCTTATATCTTTTAAGGTGCTTTTATAGTTAAAAATAGGTCGAACTATAGTTAGGATATCCCGCGGAAATCCTTAAAAATCCTTTAAAGATACTAGCGGAATCCGCTTAATAGTTTTTATAGTATCTCCCTTAATTAAAGATATCGTAAACTATAATCGGGTAAGCTCTTAACCCTCTATAGTTATATCCCGGAAACCTTAGCGGGGTCCGACTAATAATATTCGTTATATCTCCTTAAGCAAGCTTTTATAATACGTACTTTAAGCGTTCCTATCGCGGGGTTTTATAAGGCTTCCTTAAGAGTAAAGTAAGGAGTTTAAGCATAGCTATTTAAATTTTATAATAACTCCCTTAAGTAAGAAAGAAAAGCTAATATCTTTATTAGTTTAAAGTAAAGATAAAGTAAAAAGGGTGCTAAGTAATAGCTTTATAGTAGCGTCTTTATATTATATTAGTAGTATATTGTTTTTATCCTTTTAATAGTTTTTTTCGGCCTATCTAGCCGATAGTAGCTAGGTAGCTTAAGATAGCTAATAAGCGGCTTTATTATAAATCCTTACCTTATATTTAGTTATATAGCTTCGTCCTTATTAAAGCAATTAGTATATCTAGCTAGAACTTATAGTAAGGTTTTTCTAACTCTTTTTTAAGGCGTATATTTAAGCCCTTATTAAGCAATAAAGAGTCTCCGCGCTAAGGAATACTTAAGTTCCTTAGCGGGATATATTATAAAAGACTAGCTTTATTTAGGCCTTATCTTATATTATTAGCCTACCTATCTTTCTTATGCCGTTTTTTAATCCTCCGCTAAGTCTCTTATTTTACTTACTAGCTTTATAGGCCGCCTATAAGCGAGATATTATATCTTACTTACTACCGCTATTATAATTATCCCTTACTCTCCGTCGCTAGGCTTTCCGACTTATTATCTTTTTTACGCGGCGCTACTACTTATACTTTTCTACCGACTAACGCGCGTTTAGCTACTAAGAAGGTATTAAGGTAAAAGTAAGCCGTCCTACTAATATTAACGGGTATAGTAAGCACCGGGGTATCGAATATCTATATTCTTACTTAAAAGTAAGTAATAAGGTCCTTAATAGCCTTAGTACTTAACTCCTCGCTCTTAAGGTTCTAAACGTACTTAATAGTCTTAAAGAACCTCTATATAGAGGGGGCCTTAAAAGTAAGAATATAAAGCGCGTAGTTAGTACGGCAGATAAAGCGGATATTAAAGCTTAAGAACTTTATTGCTTAAGTTAAAGTTAAGTCGCGTTTAAACTCTTTACGGGCTTATAAGTAGAACTTAGCATAGTTTATAGCTAAGCGGAAACTCCTAATTATTATAATCTCGTCGCCGGAGTATAGGCCTACGAAGCTAAGTCCGTTAAGGATTATATCGGTTACTATTAGTAGCTCTTATAAAATCGGGCGGCGGAATATATCGCGAGGCTAGTTATCGCTATCTCCTTTAGTTAAAGAGGGACGGCGGATAGACTATAGTAAGGCGCTTATACGCCTTTATATAGCCGGGCTAAGCGTAGCGGCAGGCGGGAAAAGCGTTCGCTAAGCGGGACTAAATAGGTCCTTAAGGCCTATTGCGGCTATAAGCTAAGAATAAGATTTTATAGTATAAGCTAGACCGCGTGCGAAGCAAGATAGGGTTTTAGCTATAGTTACTTAAAACGCCGCTATAAACTTAGCTATAAACTAGTTAAGCTAGGCCTTAGATATATAATTAAGGATAGCGCGGATATCGTTTTAATTATTTAGCTAAAGCGGGTTTCCGCTAGCTACGGCGGCTATTATAGATCTTAAGACTATAGCGAGGTTAGCTAACCTTAAAGCGTTAAGCATTAGCTAGTTATTCCGCTAATAAAGATTTCTAGCTACGCCTTAAAAAATATATAAGCGGCGGGGGCTTTTAAACGGTAAGAGCTAAGCAGGAGGTATAGCTAAGTTGCCGCGAAACCGGCCGTTTAGACCTTATTACGGTATAGGGCTAAGAGGTAAGTCGTCTAAGTTAAGTATTTAAAGAGGGTAGTATAAGCCGTCCTTTATAGTGCTATAGTTTAAGTCGAATCCGTTAGCTTAAGCGCGGCTATAGAAGGCGGCGTGGGTTTATGCGGAAGCTTAAACTTAAAGGTTTTAACTTTTACTAAAGGACTTAAAGCTACGGAGGATAGCCGCCTCGTTTTTATAAAGCTTAAGGGCTTGCTTATATCCTTTATATTAAAGGCATAAAGGCTTATAAGAAAGCAGGCTAAAGAAGTAATTACGAAATAGCTAGTCTTAGCTATAAGAGACGTTAAACGATAAAAAGACTTAAAATAAAAGTATAAAGATTATAGGCTTAAGGTAAAGAAAGTTATACGTATAGGAGTAAGCAAGGTGCGGCGGGCTATAGCTAGCGGTAAAGGGAAATATAGTTATAAAAGAAAAAAAGGAAAAGAGAGAAGGCGGGCAGCGGAGAGAATTTAAATAAGTATACTATAAGGCTAAAAAGGCTTTATTGCTTAAGGTAAACGGCAGTATATTATTATTAAAATAACTAATTACTTTAAGCGTAGTAAGTTATAGTTTTTCGTAACTTATAGTAGCTTTTAGGTCTTATACTTAGGCTTAACCGCTTAATTCTCTTAGTTAAAGAGTTTCGTATTAAGTTATAAAAGCCGCGCGTTATACTCTTATCTAAACTACTTAAGTAGCTAACTCCTCTTATGCTTTTTCGAAGGTTTTTACGATCTTTAGCGAGAAGACCGCTTTTTCGTTTACCTATAAGTTATAGCTACTTAGCTAGCCTTTTTAAGCTATAAGGAACTTTTTTCTTAGCTTTCCGCCGCCTTTTTTTATTATATAGCTTTATAAGATTTATTTTACTTTTTACTTATTTAAGTAAGGTATCCCTTTATCCTAAACTAGTCTTAAGCATATAACTACCTTATCCGCTAAGCGTAGTTATACTACTAAAACGACCGGATAAATATTAAGGGACCTTTTTATATCTAACTAGTATATAAGCTATCTTACTTTAGTAGTAACCTTAAACAGCTTAGTATATCTTTTTTAGAGCTTTGCTAGTTTACCGTCCGCGATATAGTAGCTTTTACTAAGCTATAGCTAAACTTAATCGCTAAGCTTAAATTCTAGCGGGCGGTATTTCTTATTATATCTATCCTTTATAGCGGCTTAAGCGTTAGCGATAACTAACTTAGCTTCTTTTTATAGGACTTCTTAGTTTTATAGGTATAAGTAGTTACTAAGGAACCGGAGGCTATTATCTATTTTTATCTTTATAATAAGCTTATTAAAGGCCGCGTAAATTACTAAAGAGAAGGAATTATTAAAGCTAAACTAAAGGGCGATTAGTATATTAGTTTAGTATAAGTCCGGGAAATTAGTAGTAAAGAATCGTAGCGCGATTTCTACGGTTTAGTTTCGCCTTTCCGATAAGCCGTCGGTTTAAAAGTGCTAAGCGGTAGATATAAGAAGCTTTAATCCGAAGGCTTATTATAAGGTCCTTTAAAATACTAAGGTAAACTTTATATCTTAGTTAAAGATTATCCCCTTCGGAATCCTTAAGTTAGCGCGGAGTAGTTTAGTATATAACGCTTATACTTAGTCTTCCGCTATAAACTAGTTATTGCTTAAGATAAGGAGATATATTTTTAAGAATTTATTAGTTATAGTTAATAAGGTATTAAAGAAGTTCTTTATAAGATCTTTCTATAAGGATTATTTAGCTTAAACTACTAAGAGCTTAATAATAAAGTCTATCGCTATTATATAGTATAAAACTAGCGGGCTTTAAATCGGGATAAGCTATTTTAGTATCTTACTTTAGTTAGTTTAGTTACGGTAGTAAGTATTATAGCTATTTATAACCTTATCTATATATCTATTAAGCTATAGGATTAAGAAGCTTTCGGATAAGTCTTACTATATATATATACGGCTAGTATAAAAGTATTTAGCATAAGTATCTTTAACGATCTCCTTAGCGTAAGTCTTAAAGATATATAGTCTTTAGCGTTTATTATTTTCCGTAAAGTATAGTAACCTTTATAACCGGAGGAATAAAAGTCCGGGGACCTTATTCTTATCGCTAAGTTATGCTATAACTTTTACTTACTATATATCCTCTATATATCCGTTAATTATTTTTTAGCGGAGCGGTAATTTAATTAATACTTCCGCGTAAAGGAATACACGGTCTATTATCTCGTCTTCTTAAATATATTTTAATTCCCCTTCTTAGTTTAAGGATACCGGCTTATTATCTTAGTACGGTAAATATAAAAGCGCGTCCGACATAATGTTTTTAACGCTTAGGATATAGCATACCTTAAGCGGGAATTAGCTTAAGTATTAAGACGCGAGGACTAGCTTATTATTAGATTTTATATTAGTAAAAAATAAGGATTTTTAGTATATAATTCCGTAGGTACTTATATAGTCGGTAAAGATAACTACTTATAGCGTTCTTACGGATAGTACTATAGTATATAGCTTATATACTGCTTATACTAAACTAGCTACTTTAAGTTTTATAAGCTAGTATTAAGGTTCTCCGCTTTAAAGAGCGCGGCTTAAGTAAACGATAAGCTAAACCTTAGTTTAAGCTAGTAGCGTCTTTTTATCTTATTTTATACCTTTTTTTAAGTAAAAAGCTATAGCCGCTACTTTATATTCTCGGGATATATCGATTTAGATAAATAGTTATTAAGCGGGGTTAAAGTAGTAAATCGTTTAAAGCTTAGTAAGTTTCTTAGTTAAAATTATAAAGGCCTCTTTTTCTTCCGAAGTAAGCTAAAAAGCGGCTTTCGCGGCGTATTAAGCCCGTCCTTAGCCCCTTAAAAGGACTCTTTCTTCCCGTCTTACTTAAAGTAGCTCCGTCTTTCGTTTTTATAAGACGTTAACTTCCTTAGTAAAATATAGGACCGTATAGCGTAGCTACTTAATAAGGCTAATCTATTTCTTAAGCTATTAAAGGTTCTTTAAGAACGCGATATCCCTTAAAGCTTATACGCGTTCGTTTATATTTATTAAGCCGATAGCGTCTACCTTAAATCTAAGGAGCTATACGGATAGGTACGCTAAAAAGGACTTTAGTCCGGATAAAGTAATATTATAATCGTAAAAGGCGCGGAATACGGCCTTTAAATATTAAAGGTATTCTTTAGCTATATCGGAGTAAATAATAATATCGTTAATATAGGCCGCCGCGTATTCTTAGTATCTACGGAGGACGTTATCGATAAATCTTTAAACGTATACCGGGGAGTTCTTAAAGCCTATAAGTATTATTAGTAATCTTTTTAGCTTATAATAGCTTATAACTATAAACCTTTCTCGGTAGTCTTAATAGACTAAGAACTAATAGAAAAACGATCGTACGTCTACTATATTAATAAACTTCTTTCCTTAAAGGCTTTTAATTATATCGCTTTAAAAGGGCATTAAGTATATATTTAAAGTAATAACGGCGTTAATCCCCTATAAGTTTACGATTACTTATCCTTTCTCTTTTTTATTTACCGTCTTTTATACTACGAATACTAGCGCTATAAATAAGGTTAGCCCGTAGACTCGTTTTAATCGGCCTTATATAGTTAGCTAGCTAAATATCGTATTTACTACCTTTTTATCTTTATCGCTTAATAAGTATAATCTTAATACGACTTATTAATATTGCTATCCTTTTACTAAAGGAATATATATATATTCGGATTTATCTATATATACTACTCCCTTATCCTTTTAAAGGTAAGGAAACGATTAAAGGATATCTTAAACTTTTAATACGTATTTTAAGTCTTTAGCGTAAATCTAAACGCCCTTATTAGTAGTAAGTTTAAGTAAGTCCTTAGTTTAGCCGATTTTAAGTTTATAGTTTATAGTAAGATCTTTTTATAAGAAGTCCTTAGCGGGGTTTATTCTATCCGGATTTTTCGTAAAGGCTTCCGCTAAAGGAGTAGTAGCGTTAACCTCCTTATATAGCTAGAACTACTTATTAAGGTCTATAATTATCCTTACCTTTTAGCCTTAGCGGAGTATTAATAGTTCCTTAAAATAGTTTATCGCTATAAAGCTTATATAATTCTATATTATTATTTAAGCGAGCTTAAGGTTATCGGGGAAAAATAATATATTACGCTTTAATAGCGGCGCCCGGACCTATATAGGTAAGGCGTAGCTAAAACTAGCTAAAATCGTTATAGTAACTAAGTAGATTACCTATCTATATATCGCTAGTCTTAGCTAGACTATCTTAACTTCGGCTTTAATCCTTTTATAAGCCCCGATTTATAAGACTAATATAAAGTTAATAAGGTCCCTTAAGTAAAGAACTAAAAAGTCTTAGTTAAGTAATATATTAGCCGCTAAGCGTTTTACTATTTAAGCGCCGATCCTTACCTTTATAACCGCGAGGCTACTATCTAGCCTTTTTAGTATATAAGCGGTAAATTCCGCTTATTTAATAGTAGCTATTCTTCCTACTTCTTAGATAGGAATTTATTAAGAGGAGTTTATAGTTATATCTTAAAAGGTCTTTATTAAGTCGGCTTAAATAAGGCTTCGGTTTGCCTTAGTATCTATATAGGCTTTAATGCTTATCCTAGGCCTTTTTTTTCTATAGATTAATAAGTATATATAGGTAAATCGTAACGGCCTATTAAGGTTTAATAGCTAGACGTTAAAGGAAGCCTTAACTATTTAAACGCTTTATAGCTTTTAAATAACTACTTACTATACTAAGCTATATCTTTATATAGCAACGTCTTAGCTAAGGTTAAGGGGGTATTTATCTTTAATATATTAGTAAAGCTTATTCTTTAAAGGGAATACTTTACTATAAAATCCATATACTTTATCGGCCTCCTATACTAAGTCTGCTATAATATAGATTGCGGTTTCCTTTAAGCTTTTATCGGTATCCGACTAAGCTCTTTTTATATCGTACTCTTTATCTTTTAAGTAGTTATTAGTCTTTACTATAGTTCTTTCCTTAGTCGCGGGGTATACCTATTCTAGCTTTAGCGTTAATAAGCATATAGTCTTAAAGGTCCCTTTTCTCTTAAGCTAAAGGACCTTAACTTATATTCCTAACTATTTAAGCGGGTTTTTTCTTTAACTTAGCGAGCGCTATAAAGCTTAAGGTATATCCGTCTTTACTAAGCGGTTTAAAAACGTAACCCTTAGTCCCGGCGAGCTTTTAATAAATAGCTAAGGCGTCCCGGACTATCTTTTAAGTATATATAAGGTATAGCTAGTTAGCCCTCGCCTTTTTATAGGTTAGACCTATTTCTTTCGCGCTAGTAAGTGCTTTTAAGATCCTTAAGTATATTTAACTTATAGCTAAGGAAGAATTTCCTTATATTCGTTAATCTATCTATTAATATCCTTATTTCTTATTAAGCATTATAAGGATTCTTATAAGTAGATATCTAGCTTTTAGTAGATTACTATAGTTAAGTAGTTTAGCTAGTAAAGCGCGGCCTTAGCTTTATATTATAAGCGCGATATCTAAAACTTAAAGTTAGATCTTACTACTATATCTTTAATAGTAAAGTGCTTTTTATTAAGTGCTTATATTACTATATCTAAGCGGATTTTAAACCGTTTTTATAAGGCGGATATCTATTAGCTTAGTCCGACGCTAAGCTCGCTAAGTTTTTCTTATTATTGTTTTAAGAGGTCCCCGGAATACTATTCCGCCGCACTTCCTTAAAAGAAAGAAGGCAATTAAATAGCTAATTCGTTTATATAGGCCTTGCTTTTATTAGCGTTTTAGCGGATAAAGTTAATAAAACGGTTTACTCCTTAAAACGTACTAGCCTTATCGTCTTTTTAAACTTCGTTAAAGGATACTTTTAAAGGTCTTAATAAGTTAAATCTCCCTATATCCTTAGCTTATAGTTAAGGTTTTTCTTAAGGCTTAGTAAGCGCGTCTTCTTTTCTTAGTGCTTAAAGGAGACTAAGGAATTATTCGTTTAATATTACTACTATTCTTATTAAGGGGCTTAAAGCTATACTTAGTCTTAGTATCTACGCGCTTAATATAAATAGGTTTAGCCCGCTAAGGGTATTGCTTACCGCGTCCTTATTGCTTATTATTAAGGTCTTAGTTTTAATACTCTCGCTAGGTGCTTAACCTTCCGTTTTATATATATCCTAGAATCCGGTATGCTATAAGGCCCTTAGCGTAAAAGGCTTGTTTTTATTAATCAAGAGTCCCGAAAATGCCTTAGTTAGCGCGGCTATAGCGGATAAGGCTAAACGGTAATACTAAACTAAGAAACTGCTAAGTATCCTTTAAGGCGGATTTTTAATTAAGGCCCTTAAGCTAAACTCTATTAGTAGTACGCGGTAAAAATATCTACTAGGCTTATTATCTTAAGGAAAAAGTAACTTTATTATAAGCTTAATCTAGAGGGTATTTAGTAAGTAAGGAGCCGGATAGTTTTAACGTCGGCTTATCTTTACTTCTTTTATTTAAAGGATAATCGATCCGTTTAAGTAATACCGAATTTAGTTTACTTAGTTATATAGATTTTATTATTTTATAGTCTATCTTTTATTAGTATTTTAAAAGCGGATTGCCTTTTAAAAGGTAATAGTCTTAGCTTAGCTAAGCGGGACTTATTTTACGTCCTATTTAGCTTTATAAGCTATCGCGGTATAGTACCTTAAAAAGGGGTAAGGGAGATTATTAAACTAATATACTTAGTAAGCCGCGGCCTCTTTTACTTTTATAGCCTACTTATCTTAAAGTTTTATTATAAGCGCGTTAAGGAAAAGGTGCTTATTATTAAAGTTAGACTTAAAGGCTAATAAGAGCTTCTTACCGAAGAAAATATTATTTAGTATTTAACTTCTTATAGGATAAGTACTTAAGCGTGCGATATAGTCGCTTTTAGCTTAGCGGATATTTAAGGGATTTCCGTTTAAATAAGTAGGAATTACTACTATTTACTACGCTTTATAGCATAAGGATAAGGAGATAAGGCGCGGACTAATTATTGCTAGTTAGGGCAGGTATTATAGACTAATTACTACTAGTCGGGGCTAATACTATAGATTAATTACCGCCGGTTAAGCTAGTATAACGGACTAATTACTATATATAATTATATATAAGGGTTTAAAAATAGTAAAAAGCTTATCTATTTTTAAAGGTATAGCTAGCTACTTTATACTTAGTCCTTTAAGCTACTTTTTAGGATCTTTAACTATACTATTTATAGTACGTAAAGTAAACCGTAAATATCCTTATAAAATCGCTTAATAAACTAAGTATAAGCTTAGTTAAAAACACTATAAACTATAGTTAAGGAAATCCTTTAAATATCCTTAAATATCTCTTAAAAATCGCGGTAAGGTTTATCCCGTATTTTTTAAGGTGCTTTTATAGTTAAAAATAGGTTAAACTATAGTTAGGATATCCCGCGGAAATCCCTAAAAATCCCTTAAAGATACCGGCGGAATCCGCTTAATAGTTTTTATAGTATCTCCTTTAATTAAAGACGTTATAAACTATAGTTAAGTAGGCTCTTAACCCTTTATAGTTATATCCTAAAAACCTTAGCGGGGTCCGACTAATAATATTTATCGTATCTCCTTAAGCGAGCCTTCGTAGTATATACTCCGGGCGTTCCCGTTATAAGGTTCCGTAAGGCTTCCTTATAAGTAAAGTAAGGAGTCTAAGCGTGGCCGTTTAGATTTTCTAATAAATTACCGCTTTACTAGAAAATAATCAACGGATATATAAAGAACATATAGTAAGTAAAAATTATAGCGTAACTTAGCGATAAGGATAAAGTCCCCGGACTTTTATTCCTCCGGTTATAAAGGTTACTATACTTTATAGAGAACGATAAACGCTAAAGACTATATATCCTTAAGACTTATACTAAGGAGATCGTTAAAGATACTTATGCTAAATACTTTTATACCGGCTATATATATATATAATAAGACTTATTTAAAAGCTTCTTAATCTTATAGCTTAGTAAATATATAAACGAGGTTATAGATAGCTATAATACTTATTACTATAACTAAACTAACTAAGGTAAGATACTAAGATAGCTTATCCCGATTTAAAGCCCGCCGGTTTTATACTATATAATAGCGATAGACTTTATTACTAAGCTTTTAATAGTTTAAGCCGAAT
>JAPEBW010002122.1:0-15071 GCA_027405785.1 Ophiocordyceps robertsii
ATAGGAAAATCAAGGCGAGAGCCTCTTCTATCTTTATATAATTTACTTGCTTTAAAGCAGCTACAAGCTTTTTTTTAATAAGAATTGCTCGCATTCTAGTAGTCTATAAGGTATAATTTAAATTACCCTTTAACTTAGAAAACTCGTATTCTTTCTAGCCTGCCATTTTATATATCTTTAGTAAGATAAAATAGGTAGGTAAAGAAAAGTTGATTTTCGACTTAAGAAGGGTCGAAAGATAAAAGAAGTCGGTAGGGATTAATAAAGGAAATTCTAAGCAAATTCCTAAGGATAGGAGGGGTCTTAGCGGAGAAGAGGGAATTTCGAGAGAATTCTATGTAGATAAGGGGATTTCTAGAGATTTTTCTAGAAAAGGAAAGAGATTAGAGGAGGTGATCGAGGTTGAGATATCTTTAGGTACAAATTCTAAGAGATTCAGTCGTTCAATCAACGTTAAATTTTAATAAGGGTTAGACGAGTGGTTAAGGAAAGGGGTCGTATTTTTCTTAGAGTTTTCTAAAGCTAGTTGGAGGAGTGATTGATTTCCCGGCGTAGTAAGCTAAGCCGGGCTTATAACCTATAAAAGGTTAGAGCAGCAGCGAAATTGTGGGGAAATCAGGAGATCACGTGATGTCACGTGATAGAGGAGTCGATATTGTGTAAGGCAGGATTTTGGCTGGAATTGATTAATAAAGAATTGAGTGCGTAAGTGCTTATAGAATCTCTAGCTATCTAGTGGCGGCAGATTCGCCTTTTATAGATAAATGTGAGGGAACGGAGTGACATATCCGGACCGGCCTTTAGGTAGTCTTAAAGCCCGAAGAATGCTGATTTCAAAGCATTTTATCCCGTGGCTGTATGTCCCTTCCTTATGCCGTAATTCGTGTTTAAAGTTAGTTAAGGTTGGTTTAGGTCTAAGCGGATCCTTATTTTATCTAGCCACCCTAACCTCCTTAGTTCCGCACATAACGTTATAGACGTCGTATAAAGACGTAAGGACTTAGAAAGTAACGAGCCGAAGCTAGGCTATTTAATGCGGGTTTTTATATAATTTATACACCCCCTTATACATAGCTAATTAGGTAAGGATTAAATAGCTAATTTATTAAAGTAGTAAAATCACTCTCTTACAACCCTCCTTAGTATATTAAGTTTTACTATATATAGGCTAACTACCTTTATTATAGTATACTTTTAGTATAGCTAGTTAAGCTTCCGGTAAGGCCTATCCGTAGTATACTTCCTTATATCTAGCTATACTTTATCGCTTACTTAAAGTTATTCCGCCGGCATACGGGACTAGTTTGCCGTCTCCTCTTACCTTACTTACGACGCGGCGATCGCCGTTTAAAGGAAGTTAGCGACTTTCCTTATCCTTTATATAAAGCTTTATACGCTCTTTACGTTTAGCGTAGGCGGTCCCTCCTCCCGTATAATTTAAATTAGCTTAATATCGTACTTATATATAGCGAAGAAAGGGCTTATACCTATTATTAATACTATCCGATTATTAAGCGCCGCTTAAGTATAAAGTAGCTATACCCCTTAGTCGTCTTACTTATAGCAAACGTATACGCGGAGGTATGCTTATACCTCTTAGTTCGCGCGCTCCGTCGCTTTATTAGTCTATAGGTAGTAAGCTAAACTTAGCTTCCTTTAAACCCCGGTTTATTAGCAGAATTTTTTTTAAAATTGCTTTATTTAGTTCGTCCTTTAATTTAAGATAATAGATTTTAGTATTTTATAGAAGCGGAAGTAAAATTATAAGAACTTAGTAGCGTATATTGCTACTTTTATTATTAGTATCGCTTTTAAAGTTATCGCCTTTATTAGCCGGTCCGTTATTACTTAAAGGTTTTAAGAGCCCTTAGTCCTTATTAGCGGTAAGTTAACTATAAAGTCTATCGTTAAGTATATAAACGGCTATATAAGGGGCGGTAATAGTTAAAGAAGCCCTTTTTAAAGTTGCCTTTAAATATACCCCTTACCGCACGGCCCGCAGTTCGCGATAAGCCGGCGCACTATTAATAACTAGCCCGGTTAAAAGAACTTTTAAGCTAATATCGCGAGCGTCCTCTTATGCCTTAAGTATCTTACCGCTATTAAGTTATATATCCGCTAAGCGATTAATACTTAAAGCTCGTTTAGCTTTTCGTCCTCCCCTTCCTTAAAGTATTAAGCCTTACTTAGCATTTAAAGTTAGTCTTTAAAGCGAAGGCGCCCCTTTATATTAATTATATACTTACTTACTTAGACTTTTAATTGCTATTTTAAGGCAAGCGACCGGTCGCCGTTCCGCATTACTTAAAATACTACTTAGTACTCTTTATCCTTTTATAGTATCGCTATCTACCGCTCTTAAATCTCCTTTTTATCGAATATACAAGCTAGTTATGCTTATTCCTTAAGCGCGTCTTAGCTTAAGTTTAGGTTAAGTTTTAACTAAACTCCGCCTTTATTCGCCTCGCCTTTATCTTAAGTTGCGGGGTCGTCCGCCTTACTTATATAGGCGATTAACCCCGCGTTTTTATCCCCCTCCCGCATTATCGCGATAATACGCTTTTCCTATACTAATCGTCGCGAGAAGTTTACGTGCTTGCCGCTAAGGGGAACTTAACGTTTTATTAATCGCGCGCTATTTAAGATTATCTATACTACGCGTCTTATTTCCTTCTTATTAAATGCCCCTTCTAGCTTATTTTAATCGCGGCGCGATAAAGCGTTAAGTACTACCGCTAACCTCTTTAAGCGGTATTTTAATATAAAGTTATATAAAGCAAGCTTTATCGCTTACTTACTTTACTTCTTATTTAACTTCCTTTTTATTATAAAGTACTTTAAGTTCTTATTATCTATTAGCACTATAAACGCTAGTATATTACGTAACTTTACCCCTTAAAAATCTAAGTATCGTATAATCGTAAGTAACTCCTTATCGTAAATCGGGTAGTTATACTTTACTATATTAAGTTGTTTTAAGAAGAACTTAATTAAGTATTATATCCCGTTTAGTCTTACTTATATTAGCACGCCGCTTATTGCGTATCCGGAGCAATCCGCCTTTAAGTACGTTTCCCTCTTAAGGTTATATAGCTATAGTATTAGCGCGTTATAAAATACCTTTCGGATAAACTTAAACGCGGCTTAGTGCTTATTAGTCTATAAGAACGTTACGTTCTTTTTATAAAGACCGTTTAAGCACTATAAGGCCTTAGTATAAAGCGGGATAAAGGTATAATAGTAATTCGCAAACTTAAGGAAGCTTTAAACGCCCCTTACGTTCTTTAGCGCTTGCTATATCTAGATAGCTTAAATCTTTTCCAGGTCGTACTAAACCTTACCCTTAGCCTATATAATAAAACTTAAGTACTTTATTTCTTTCGTTATAAAGTCGTATTTCTATAGGTTTAGTATAAGGCCTACCTCTTATAACTTTTTAAGCACCTTCGCTACTTTCTCTTAATAGTCGCGGAGCGACCTTAATAAGTAGATTAAAACGTTATCTATATATACTATAACGAACTTATAGAGGTAGTCTTTTAACACTTAGTTAATATAGCGCTAAAAGGTAGCCGGCGTTTTTATAAGGCTAAATAAGCATACTTACTATTTAAATAGTCTAAACCTTATTTAAAAGGCCGTTTTAAACTTATAGCCTTTTGCGATTTTAATCTTATAAAACGCTATAATAACGTTAAGTTTCGTAAACTAATATACCTTCGCTAGTATCCTTAGCGTTTTTATAATTAATAGTAGTATATACTAGTCCCTCTTTATAATTATATTTAAGGCTTAGTAGTTATAGTAAAAGCGTAGTTAGCTATCGGCCTTCCTTATAAATAATACCGGCGCCGCGGCTAACGAACTGCTTAAGCGGATAAGATTCGCTTTTAGTAGCTTATTTAAGGTCTTTTAAAGGATAAGGAGTTCTTCCCTTAATATATTATAAAGGGGCCCTTATAGTAGTAGCGGTTCCTTACCGTCCTTATTTAAAGTAAGATAGATCTTATAGTCTACGCTTAGTCGGAATAAGGGCTACTTAAGTGCTTTTATAAGTGCGAAAAGGTTTAAATAAGCTTATAGTGCTTAAGCCGGGATATAGTCCGCTAGGTTAACCGGCGTCTTTAGCTAAAAGGCTCTCTTTATATCCTTTATTATAACCGCCTTTACGTTAAGCGCTTATTATCGCCCCCGGCTATCCCTTTAAGCCCTTTCTTATTAGCACTCCGCCGCGAAGATAGAGGCGCTTACTAGCTTCGCCTCCTAAATATTCGCGATCTTCGCGTCTTCTTTTAATCCTTAAAGGCCGATTTAAATCCCCGCTCTTTTATACTAAATCCGATCCCTTTTAGCATTATAAACCACCTCGTTCTTCTTTATCTACGGTCTCCTTAAAAACACGTCGTAGCTTAACTCCGGTATTATATAGGCGAATATCTATTTTAAGTGCTTATTAATCTTTATCTTAAACGCTACGATTCCCTTTATTTAAAGCGTCGGTATATCCTTTAAGAAAGACTATAGTAGCCTCTTTATCTTATCCGCAAAGAGTATCTATAGCTTTATCGCTACCCCCTTACTTACTATAGTATAGTAGTTATAGCCTATATCTATAAGTATATTAAGCCCCTTTTTCTTATTAATACTAACCTTAAGTAGTACTAAGTTTAGTATAAGGTGCTTCCTTATTAACCTTTAAGCCGCTTACTATTTCTCCTTCTCCCTTAGCGCTTAACTTTACGTTAAGGTTCCTCTTTTCTTAAATCGGAATCTACTTCGGTTACCTCTTTAGTTATAGCTACGGCTACTTATAAGGTTCCTTCTTTCTTTTTCTTATAAAAGCAGGCGATATACCTTATTATCCTATAAGTAAAACACCTTTATATATCGGGCCGGCTTTATCCTCCTCCCGGCTAAGTTATAGCGTTAATTCTACTTATTAAGGTATTACCCTTTAAGTCTTTTTAATCTTAAGTCCCCCCCCTTATTGCCTTCTTCCGGCCTTAAAACGGCTACTTAGTTTACTAAACCCTTTTTAGCTTTACCGCGATCTACGCTACCTAATTAGTATATACTAAGAAGCTTAAGGTTAAGAGGTTAACTATCGCGAGCGCCTCCTTAAGGCGAAGGCCTAAAGCGCCCTCTAAGAACACGATCTGCATATTATATAGCTACGACCCCCCTCCCGCCTTAAAGAGCCTTTACTCGAACTTAAGGAGGAACGCCGCGAACGTCTAATTCTCTCCTTATTTAATCGTATAGATAGCCGCCGCCGCCCGCGATTAGATATTAATATCGAAGTAGATCGAATTAAGGTACTTAAGGAATTCTTATTAGTCGTAACCTCGGTCCGCGCCGGTGCTATAGTAAGTCGCTATAGTCTGCTATAGCCCTATATTTAAGTAGTTATAGATTAAGTAAAAAACCTCCCTTAAACTTAAGAAAAAGTCTTAGTTAATCTCGCACTTCTTTTATATATATCGTGCTTAAGGCGTAAAGTAGCGCCGCTAGCCGTCGAATTTCCTTAGCGCCGGGAGTGGCTTCCGCTAGTCCTTTTTCTTCGTTACTTCCTTTTTTATTGCGGGTATTGCGGCCCCCGCTATTATATTATAAGGTGGCATTAAACTACTAATTAGTAAGCCGGCCCTTCCTTATATATATATCCTTACTATCTCCTTTAGCTTTTATATTAAGGCCTTAAACTAGCTTATTAGCTATTAAATTTACTACTAGCTTACTTAAACCTAGTAGCTTGTTTTAACGGCCCCCGTTTATAGTAAGAGGATTGCTTATTTAACCCTTGTTTAGATATCGGCCTTTCTTAGCCCTCTTTCCTAAGCCTTATAAACATAGCCCCTTTATACTAAGTAGGCTTCTTACTTACGCTATATTATAGTTAGCGAGTCTCTTCTTAAGTCGTATAACCTCGTTTAAAAGGAGCTTTAGATATATTAAGGGCCTATATATACTTAGTTTAGTAGTATATAGCTAAATAATTATTTATCTAAAGCTAAAGAGGGAAGGGGGAAATCTCTATTTAAGCTACGTAGCTTTATACTATATAAGGGTCGCTTAAGCAGCCCGTACTTAAGTCGAGTTTAGGTCGAAGTCGGGCCGAGTTTAGGTAGAGCTTTATACGACTTTAGCTATACGTTGGCCTAACTTTTAGTTATTCGCTATAGTATAACTATAGCTCTTTTTATAGTATAGCCTGTAATATAGCTTAAGAGTTCTTTTAGCTAAGCTAGTTATTAATAGTACGCCGGCTTATTATAAACTACGGGCTATATAGTAAGGGGTATATTTAAAAGCAACCCCGGAAAAGGCTTTTTTAATTATTGCCGCCCTTTATATAGCTATTTATCTACTTAATAATAAACTTTATAGTAAACTTATTACTAATAAGAACTAAAAGCTCTTAAAACCTTTAAGTAATAATAAACTAATAAATAAAGGCGATAACTTTAAAAGCAATACTAATAATAAGAGTAGTAGTATATATTACTAAGTTTTTATAATCTTACTTCCGCTTTTATAAAATACTAAAATTTATTATCTTAAATTAAGGGATAAACTAAATAAAGTAATTTTAAAAGGAATTCTATTAATAAACTAAGGTTTAAAGGAAACTAAGTTTAGCTTACTACCTATAAACTAATAAAGCGATAAAACGCGCGAACTAAAAGGTATAAGCATACCTCTATATATATATTTACTTTAAATAAGACGATTAAGGGGTATAGCTACCTTATGCTTAAGCGGCGCTTAATAATTAAGTAATATTAATAATAAGTATAAGCCCTTTCTTTACTATATATAAGTATAATATTAAGCCGATCTAAATTATATAAGAGGAGGGACTGCTTATACTAAACGCGGAGAGCGTACGGAGCCTTATATAAAGCATAAGGGAAGTTACTAACTTCCTTTAAACTATAATCGCCGCGTTATAAGTAAGATAAAAAGAGATAGCAAACTAGTTTTATATGCTAGTAAACAGACTTTAAGTAAGCGATAAAGTATAGCTAAATATAAGGAAGTATACTATAGATAGGCCTTATTAAAAGCTTAATTAGCTATACTAAAAGTATACTATATTAAAAGTAGTTAGCTTATATATAATAGAACTTAATATATTAAGGAGGGTATATAAAAGACTATATATAAAGTTCCTCCGCCGCGTAGCGGATAACCCTTTACTTAGCTAAGTAGTTAATAACTACTAGCTACCGCTAATAATCGGGGAAGATAACGAACTAAAGTATATTATAAAGAAAATTAAGTAGGCTTAGTAAAGATAAATTAAAAGAGGGAGATAGCGCTAAGTCTTAGTAAAGTAGTATAAGTACGCTAACTTAATATAGTAGCTAATTAGCGACTTTTAAAATATAATCGCTTTAAAGGAATTTAAAGGACGATATAGTAATATAATAAAAAACGATAAAGGTAAGGCGGAAGGACGATAGTAAGCTAAGCTAAGAAGTAAGAGATAGGATAAAGGAAGTAGCGGAGAAAAGGAGGAAAACCAAGAAAAATAAAAGGAAGTTTCGGGCTATACTTAGTAAACATTAAGATAATTTTAAACAATAAGCATAAGGAGGATACGCTATAAACGCGTACTAAGCGTAGATAACGATAAGATAAATAAAGGATATAATAAGATATAATAAGATATAAAGTAAATATAGATAGGATATATAAAGAACTATAACTTAATTAAAGTAAACTACTTACTACTTACTAATACTAATAAATTAACCTTAAATATTAAGGTATATTTAAGCTTAGCGCGCTATAGTAGTAGCATAAGCTAACTTTATATACTATAGTAATTATTAATAATATTCTTTTAGCTAGCGTTTATTAAAGATTAAAGAACGTATATATAGGTTAATATAGTAATCCTTAAACGTCCTTTAAGATATATAATCTTAAAGCGCGTTTATAGCGGCGACTATATCGCTAGTATACTAATATTATGTTAGTATTATATTATATATAGTCTAAAAATAAGGATATATAAGTAAATAGCGCGATCCGGCGTAAGTATAAGTAAAATAATTATAAGCGCGGGGCGAGGCTTAATTTTAGTAAGCCTTATACTAAGTATTTATATTAAGAGACGCTATACGTTTAATATATATAAGGTAAAGGGGGCGCTATATAGTAATGCTATATATCGCGCTCCGCTTACTAAGTAATAATAGCGGGCGTAAAAACTAATATAAAGGCGGTAGTATATAGTTACCGGGCGTGCTAAGAGGCGCCGGATAAGTAAACGCTTATAATATAGTAAGAGATAGGGCTTAAGGGGTTATAATAGATATATTAAGGCGCGGCGCGGCGAAGCTATTATAAAAGGGGGCGCGCGTATAAGTAAATTAATAATTAAAAAAGGAAAAAAAAGAAAAGAGAAAGAGGGAAAGAGGAAAGGTATTTATACTTAAGGACTATAAGCGGCGGGAAGGTAAGACGTGCCTTAAGCACTAATATTAGCAGTAAGCGGAGGAAATACGTTATACCGCCTTAGCGCTATTAAAGACGATATAGCGGCGCGGATAGGCGAGTATATAACGTATCCAACGCCTTAATATAACGTTATTTAAAGGAGGTATTAGCGTATAATTATAAGTATAATAAAAACGACTATACTAATTAACGCTAAGTGCGGAGCGGGCGGGGCGGGGCGCCGACGTTATATACCTTAGTACGCCACGGCTTAAAAGGGGGATAGTATTATAAGCTATACTATAAAAAAAGGTATAGTTATACTATAGCAAACGACTTAAAGTTAAGCTAATATATAGCTAAAGTCGTATAAGACTTTACCTAAACTTAGCTTAAGTTCGACTTAAACTTAACTTAAGTATAAGCTGCTTAAGCGACCCCTATAAAGTATAAAGCTACGTAGCTTAAATAGTATAAGGGAGTAAAATATACTCTCCTACAGCTTATAGGCTAAATATAGTATAAATAACACATAATATAAATACGCGAAAATATATATTAAATCCGCTATATAATTCTACATACTATACATCTTTCTTTATATTATTCCACATATATATAAGTAAGATATAAGCAGATTAAGAAGAGGTATATATAGAGACTATATGTATAATCTATACTAAGTCGCTATGCTACCTTGTATTCTTTATAGGATTAATTCTTAAGCTTATAAATATAATATTAACTTAATAATAGCTATTAGCCTACTATGTATAACTATGTTAAATAGGGGGCTCTTTCCTAGATCACTTAAGTTACTTATAGCTTAAAAATTATCTATATAAAGAAGCTTTAGTCCCCCCTTTACTTTAGATAGATTATTAACTATATATACATATCTTACTTATTTCTTTACCTTTTCGCACACTCTTTACATCTTTATAATTCCCTTACTTATAGCTATAAGCCTGCTCTTATCTACACCTATTTACTCCTTAATTAGTTATAAGCCCGGCTTCCCTTTAAGCCGGACTTACCCCTAACCCCTGCCGACGCTTTTCCGACTATTACGTAATCGGCAAAATCTAGCGAAATTCTTTCCTACCTTTTACGTAGTCGTGCTTACTAAGCGTATTTTCTCCGGAATTCTCCCGATATCTTATCGGACTCGGTTCTTTGTTTTTCCCCTCTCCTCCTCCTTCCTATACCTTATTTCTTTATAACTACATCTTAAGGACTATATTAAACACAAAAAACCTTTTAAAATTCTTTCCCTTTATAACGACGAACGCACTTTTAAACAAAACTTTCCCTATATTTTTTAGATCCCTCCTATTATATTCTTTTACTAATATCTTTTCGATTAATATTTCTTACCTCCTCTTTTTCTAATTAACTTTTATACTAAAATACCTCTTAAAAGAATCTATAAAAAACATAGCTACTAAGAACGACTACTAATTTAGCAAGCTAAAAGGTTCTTCGAATTATTCCTCTTAGTTACTTTAAATAGAATCCGTTTTTATCCGGGAGAAAGCCGCCGGAGCCGTCTCTTAAGATCTATATACTAAATTAGCGGAAATCCTTGCCCTTATACATCTTATAGTTAAGGATAGTCCTCTCTCTTAAATAAAACACTATATAACTATAAAGTTAGCTTAAGAAGCTTTAAAAACCCTTTATAACCTAGTGAATTTCACCTTAAATTTTCTTCTTATAAAAGAACTATTTAATATAACCCTCGAAACCTATACTTCGATCGAGATATATCTAAATAAGATAAAAGAGCTTTTTAATAAGCTAAATACACGAGAAATTAAAATTCTTAAGGTAGTGATTATTACTTAGATTTTAAAATGCTTAAATAGCTCCTATTTTAGCTTTATAACTAATATTTCTTAAGCTCTTCGAGATAACGCTTAAGCCTATACTTTAGAAACACTTTCTTCCTCTTTAATTAATAAGTTTAAAAGGATTAAAGCTTTAAAAGGTCCCTCTTTTAATTAACTATTCTTTTTATATAGTAAAAAACCCGCCTTCTATAAGAATTATAAAAAAAAGGGCTATACTATAAAAGACTGTTTTTAGCTCGAAGAAAATAAACATAAGGCAAAGGCAGTAGGTTTTAAACTTAAAGCCTTTTCTTTTTCCTCCTCTTCTTATAAAAGGCCCCTTTTAATTAGGCCTTCTTAAGACTATTTAAATAGGAATAATAAGCGTTCTACGCCTATACCCTTCTTAAGAAAGTCTTCTTAAGAGAGAGTTTTAGTTACTAAAAAATTAGTAGTTAAAGGCCGAAAAAAGAGACGGGTTTCCTCCTTTAAAGAGTCCTCTCCCTTTAAAGAAGTACTTTATATTTCCGACTCCTTAGCTTAGGTAAATAACCCTCCCTTTCTTTTTATACCCTTTATACTCTCTATACCCTCTATACCCTTTATACCCTTTATACCCTCTATACCCTTTATACCCTTTATACCCTTAATACCCTTAATGCCCTTTATGCCCTCTATACCCTTAATACCCTTTACCCCCTTAATATTTACTATACCTCTTTTATATATACCTCTTTTATATACCTCTTTAAAAGAGAAAAGGAAAGCTAATATAAAAAATATTATAAGACCTTTAAAGCCTCTTCTTTCCTCTATTTCTTAAGTTGTTTTTAAAGTAAATAAGTAAATAAAAATATTATAAAAATAAAAAAGGGAATATATATAACTTTATCTTTAATATAAGGGCTTTTAAGCATATAATATATAATAAATCACTTATCTCTTCTTATAAAGATATATATATAATTATTACTTAAAAAAAACGTCTTTTATTATAATTAAAAGCTATTACGGAACGTAAGATATAAGCGCTCCGGCTACTTATATATCGGTATATAAGATATAAGTATATAGACAATAATTAGCGTCCTAACCCTTAACTAAGGCCGGGGCGAGACCTTTTAGCAGTATAGTATTATCGCACTATTTCTCTATAGCAAATAGTAGCAATTTCTTTAGCGTAAGTTCGATCCCCGTATAAGAAAGTAGACTTATAAGTCCGTATAAAAATAAGGCTCCCCCCGGGCGCACGTGATAATATAAGCGTGCGTAGCTTTTAGCTACTAGCTTAATAAACCGGGGAGGTCCCGTCTTATAAACAACGAGGACGTTATCGTCTTTCCTTTTAAGGCGGCAATTATTACGGAACGTAAGATATAAGCGCTCCGGCTACTTATATATCGGTATATAAGATATAAGTATTTAGACGATAATTAGCGTCCCGACCCTTAACTAGGGCCGGGGCGAGACCTTTTAGCAGTGCGGTATTATCGCACTATTTCTTTATAGTAAAAGAGTAGGGAATTTATATTTTAAATTTCTTAATAGTAATATACGCTATATATTAAAGAACTGCCTTTATATACTATAAATTAGTATTAATATAATAAGCTAATTATCTTTTTTTAATACCTTTGCTTTAATAAGTAAAGATAATATTACTTTCTTTAATAAAGAGGTAAATATACTTATATAAGGCTTTGTTAATAACGGCCTTTATTATATCCTTATAGTTATAAAGACTTGCTTTTAAATTAATAATAAAATATATAATATAAAAAGCTTTATAAATAATATACCTATAGACAATATATCTATAAACAATATAATATCTATAAATAATATACTTATAAATAATAAACCTATAGACAATACCTTTATAAATAAAGATAAAAAGAAGACTATAAATATACTTCTTTAGTATAAAGGATTAAGATATATAAATTATAAATCACTTTATAGATAGTTAAGAAAAAGGCATTTTAATATAAATATAAACAAAGCTAATATAATAAAGATAAAGCAATGCGAAGCTTATATAAAAGCTAAACAAATAAATAAAAAGAAAAAGACTCTTTCGAGAAGGAAATATCTCTTTTTAGATAAAATACATACTGATATTTAAGGCCCTATAAAAACCCCTACGTATAATAAATATATATACTTTATATCCTTTTTAGATGCTATAACTAGATATCTAAGAATATATCTTATAAAAAGCAAGGCAGAATGTCTGCTTAAATTCTTAAAATATAAACAGGAATTAGAAAATAATATAAATAAGACTACTATAAAAGAGGTTTTCTTTAATAATATAAGAGAATTTATATATAATATAAAACCATACTGCCTAAAAGACGGCCTTATATATAATATATGTCTTGTATATACCCCTTATTCTAACGGCAAAATAAAAAGGATAAATAGAACTATACTTAATAAAGTCCGGGCTATGCTTTTTACCTCGAATCTACTAAAATACCTATAAGGTAAAGCTGTTTTAGCAGCTACATATATATATAATAAGTCCCCGCACTCCTTTATAGGTTTTATATCCCTTATAAAAAAGAAGAATAATATACCTTTAAGTCTAAAAGACTTAGATAAAATAAAGGTATTCGGAAGCACTATATTTTATAAGAATAAAACTCTTAATAATAAACTAAAGCCTAGAGCTTATAAAGGGGTAATAATAGGCTATAAAGATACCGCTTATAAAACATATAACGTTTCTAAACGAAAGTAATAATTTTTAAAGATATAACTATACTAAAGAATAACTTCTTAAATAAAGAGGAATATACTAATTTTAATAACATGCCCTCTTTAAATAAAATGCTAAATAACTATAATACTAAAAATCATAGTACTAGTAATAATAATAATAATAACAATAATAGTAATAATACTAATAATACTAATAATACTAGTAATATAAATACTAGTAATATAAATATTAGTAATAATAATAATATAAATACGAAAGATACTAATAATATAGATTATAATACTAGCGATAATAATACTAGCGATACCTAGTAAAAGGATTAAAGAATTTAAGTAGAAATACCTAAGAAGCCTACTAAATACTATAAAAATTTTATAGAATACCCTATATACAATATAATAATTAATAATAACAATACAGAACATATTCTTTTTACTATAAAAGGAAATAAAGATCTTATAAAGCCTATTACTTATAAGCAGGCTATAAACAGTCTGTAAGCAAAAGACTAAGGTAAAGCTATGCTAACTAAACTAAACGAACTTATAAGTTTAGATACTTAGGAAATACAAGAGCTTCTTAGTAATAAGGAGGCTTTAAGAGGCCGATAGGTCTATAGAATAAAGAAGGATAAAAAGAATAATATAACTAAGTATAAAGCTCGCTTTATAACATAAGGCTATAAGTAAATATATAGCTTAAACTATATCGAAACCTTCTCTATAACCGCTAGACCTAAGTCTACTAAACTCTTATTAATGCTAGCTATAACTAATAATTAGTAAATACTATAATACGATATAAAAAATGCATTTATATATATAGATATAAATATAGAAACATATAAAAATATACTATAAGGTTATAAAGACTATATTATAAATAAAGACCTTAAGTATAAAAATAATAAGCAGTATAATAAAAATAAAAAGCTAGTTGCAAAATTAAAGAAAGCTTTATACGGTCTTAAACAAAGTCCGATGCTTTAGTATAACTTATTATCTAAGGTCCTAAGCAAGCAAGGGTTTTCTTGCTAACTTATAGACGAAGGGGTATTTATAAACAATAAGCTACATATAGCTATATTAGTTTATATAGACGATCTTCTGTTCTTTAGGCTTACAAAGGATTCTATAACTTGTATAATTTATAAAATAAGCAAGGTCTTAAAGATTTAATCTTTAAGCGAAGTAAAAGACTTCTTAGGAATAACTATAACTATAAACAAAGCGAAAAAGGACATATATATATCCTAAGAAAAATATACCCTTAATAAGATAAAGGAATTTAATAAACAAAATATTTAAACCTTAAAAACCCCTACTATAAAGGGAGTAAAATTAAATAAAATAGAAGACTATATAGCTATAAAAGAAGACATCCTATTATATTAAATTCAAATAGGCTTACTAATATTTTTAGCATTGTTTTTAAGGCCAGATATATTATACGCAGTAATATTATATGCTAGATTTGCTTTTAACTTAGAAATATTATATTTTAAAGCACTAAATACGATTTAGAAATATTTAAATAAATATCCTAGCTTAAGCATATACTATAACTATAATATAGCATTTAATACGCTATTTTTCAAAGCCTATACTAATGCTAATATTATGTGCTAGATTTGCTTTTAACCTAGAAATACTATATTTTAAAGCACTAAATACGATCTAGAAATATTTAAATAAATATCCTAGCTTAAGCATATACTATAACTATAATATAGCATTTTATATGTTATTTTTCAAAGCCTATACTAATGCTAATTAGGCTAGTAATCTTATAGACTATAGGTTAGTCTCTAGATACTGTTTCTTTATAAATAATAACCTTATAAGCTAGGCTTACTAAAAACAAAAATCTATAGCACTCTCTATATATAAGACCGAATATATAGGCGTTAAGGAGGCTAATAAAGAAGCTTTATATTTATATAGCTATTTTAATACTATAGTAGAAGGAATGTTTATAAATATACCTAAAAATAAAGTCCTTATAATTTTTATAGATAATTAATCTGCTTTAAAAATAGTAAAGAATCCTAAATTATATAAGCT
>JAPEBW010002123.1:0-15065 GCA_027405785.1 Ophiocordyceps robertsii
TTAAACCCTTATATACGTTTATATATAGTAATTAGTCCGTTATACTAGCTTAACTAGCAGTAATTAGTCCGTAGTACTAGCCCCGACTAGTAGTAATTAGTTTATAGTACTAGCCCTAACTAATAGTAATTAGTCCGCGCCTTATCCCTTTATCCTTATACTATAAGGCGTAGTATTTTATAACTTAATACGAAACTCTTTAATTAAGAGAATTAAGCGGTTAAGCTTAAGTATAAGACTTAAAAGCTACTATAAGTTATAAAAAACTATAACTTATTACGCTTAAGGTAATTAGTTATTTTAATAATAATATACCGCCGTTTACCTTAAGTAATAAGGCCTTTTTAGCCTTATAGCATACTTATTTAAATTCTTTTTACCGCTTGCCCTCTCTCCTTTTTTTTTTATAACTATATTTCCCTTTACCGCTAGCTATAGCCCGCCACACCTCGCTTACTCTTATATATATAACCTTCTTTACCTTAAGCCTATAATCCTTATACTCCCGTTTTAAGTCCTTTTATTATTTAACGTCTCTTATAACTAAGACTAGCTATTCCGTAATTACTTTTTTAGCCCGCTCTCTTATAAGCCCTTATGCCTTTAATACGAAGGATATAAGTAAGCCCTTAAGCTTTATAGAAATAAGGTAGCTATTCTTTATAGCCTTAAGTCCTTTAGCGAGAGTTAAAACCTTTAGGTTTAAGCTTTTATATAAACCTACGCCGCTTTCCGTAGCCGCGCTTAAGCTAACGGATTTAACTTAAACTATAGTATTATAAAGGACGGCCTATATTACCCTCTTTAAATACTTAACTTAGACGACTTGCTTTTTAGCCTTATACTATAGCGAGGTTTAAACGGCCGGTTTCGCGGTAACTTAGCTATACCTCTTACTTAGCTCTTACTATTTAAAAGCCCCCGCCGCTTATATATTTTTTAAAGCGTAGCCGGAAATCTTTATTAGCGGAATAACTAGCTAATACTTAACGCCTTAAGGTTAGCTAACCTTACTATAGTCTTAAGATCTATAGTAGCCGCTATAGCTAGCGGAAACCCGCTTTAGCTAAACGACTAAAATAACGTTTATACCGTTCTTAACTATATATTTAAGGCCTAGCTTAACTAGTTTATAGCTAGGTTTATAGCGGCGTCTTAAGCTACTATAACTAAAACCTTATCTCGTTTCGCATACGGTCTAGCCCGTGCTATAAAATCCCCTTCTTAGCCTATAGCCGCTATAAGCCTTAAGGACCTATTTAGTCCCGCTTAGTAAACGCTCTTTTTACTTACCGCTATGCTTAGCCTAGCTATATAAAGGCGTATAAGCGCCTTACTATAGTTTATCCGCCGTCCTTCTTTAACCGGAGGAGATAGCGATAACTAGCCTCGCGATATATTCCGCTACCTGATTTTATAAGAGCCGCTAATAGTAACTAATACGATCCTTAATAAGCCTAGCTTTATAAGCTTATACTCCGGCGATAAGATTATAATAATTAAGAGTTTTTGCCTAGCTATAAATTACGCTAAGTTTTACTTATAAGCTTATAAAGAGTCTAAATATAACTTAACTTTAACTTAAGCAATAAAGTTTTTAAGCTTTAATATCCGCCTTATTAGCTATACTAACTACGCGCTTTATATTCTTACCTTTAAGGCCCCCTTTATATAAAGGTTTTTTAAGACTATTAAGCACGTTTAAAACCTTAAGAGCGAGAAGTCGGGCACTAAAGCTATTAAGGACCTTATTACCCGCTTTTAAGCGGGAATATAGACGTTCGATACCTTAATGCTAACTATACCTATTAATATTAGCGGGACGGCCTACCCTTATCTTAATACCTTCTTAGTAGCTAGACGCGCGTTAATTAGTAAAAAGGCGTAAGTAGTAGCGCTGCGTAAAAAGGACGATAAGTTAAAAAGCTTAGCGATAAAAAGCGGGGGATAACTATAATAGCGGCAGTAAGTAAGATATAATATCTTACTTATAAGCGGCTTATAAGGCTAGTAAGTAAAACGGGAGACTTAGCGGAGGATTAAAAACGGTATAAGAAAGGTAAGTAGAATAATAATATAAAATAAGGCCTAAATAAAGCTAGTCTCTTATAATATATCCCGCTAAGGAACTTAAGTATTTCTTAGCGCGGAGACTCCTTACTACTTAATAAGGGCTTAAATATACGCTTTAAAGGAGAGTTAGAAAACTTTACTATAAGTTTTAGCCGGACGTACTAATCGCTTTAATAAGGACGAAGCCGTATAACTAAATATAAAGTAAGGAGCTATAATAAAGCTACTTACTAACTATCTTAAGCTGCCTAGCTACTATTAGCTAAATAGGCCGAAAAAACTATTAAAAGGATAAAGACGGCGTACTATTAATATAGCATAAAGACGCTATTATAAAGCTATTACTTAGCACCCCCTTTACTTTATTCTTACTTTAAACCGATAAAAACGTTAGCTTTTTTTTTTACTTAAGGGAGTTATTATAGAATCTAAACGGCTATGCTTAGACTACTTACTTTACTCTTAAAGAAGCCCTATAAAACCCCGCGACGGGAACGCTTAAAGTACGCACTATAAAGGCTTGCTTAAGGAGATATAACGAATATTACCGGTTAGACCCCGCTAAGGTTTCCGGGATATAACTACGGATAGTTAAGAGCCTACTTAACTATAGTTTACGATATCTTTAATTAAAGGAGATACTATAAAAACTATTAAGCGGATTCCGCTAGTATTTTTAAGGGATTTTTAAGGATTTCCGCGGGATATCTTAATTATAGTTCGACTTATTTTTAACTATAAAAGCACCTTAAAAGATATAGGATAAACCTTACCGCGATTTTTAAAGGATATTTAAGGATATTTAAGGGATTTCCCCGATTATAATCTATAGTATTTTTAACCGGGCTTATACTTAGTTTATTAAGCGATTTTATAAGGATATTTACGGTTTATTCTACATACTATAGATAGTATAGTTAAAGATCTTTAGAATTAGCTTAAAGGACTAAGTATAAAGTAGCTAACTATGCCTTTAAAAATAGATAAGCTTTTTACTATTTCTAAACCCTTATATACGTTTATGTGCGGTAATTAGTTTGTTATACCGGCTTAACTAGCGGTAATTAGTCCGTAGTACCGGCCTTAACTAGCGGTAATTAGTCCGTAGTACTAGCCTTAACTAATAGTAATTAGTCCGCGCCTTATCCCTTTATCCTTATGCTATAAAGCGTAGTATTATTGCCCTTAGTTATCCCTTTAAGCCTTTTCTTATTAGCACTCCGCTATAAAAATAAAGGCGCTTACTAGCTTCGCCTCTTAAATATTCGCAATCTTTATAGCTTTTTTTAATCCTTAAAGGCTAATCTAAATCCCCGCTTTTCTATACTAAATCCGATCCCCCTTAGTATTATAAACTACTTTATTTTTCTTTATTTATAGTCTCCTTAAAAACATATCGTAGCTTAACTCCGGTACTATATAAGCGAATATTTATTTTAAGTGCTTGTTAATCTTTATCTTAAACGCTATAATCCCCTTTATTTAAAGCGTTAATACGTCCTTTAAAAAAAGCTATAGTAGCCTCCTTATCTTATTTATAAAAGGTATTTATAACCTTATTACTACCCCCTTACTTACTATAATATAGTAGTTATAGCCTATATCTATAAGTATGTTAAGCCCCTTTTTCTTATTAATACTAACATTAAGTAGTACTAAGTTTAGTATAAGGTGCTTCTTTATTAACTTTTTAGCCGTTTACTATTTCTCTTTCTCCTTTAGCGCTTAACTTTATACTAAGGTTCCTTTTTTCTTAAATTAAAATTTACTTTAATTACTTTCTTAATTATAGCTATAGCTACTTATAAGGTTCCTTCTTTCTTCTTTTTATAAAAGCAAGCGATATACCTTATTACCTTATAAGCGAAATACCTTTATATATTAAGCCGGCCTTACTTTCCTCTTAGCTAAGTTATATCGTTAATTCTACTTATTAAGGTATTACCTTTTAAGTCTTTTTAATCTTAAGTTACCCCCCTTATTACTTTCTTCCGGCTTTAAAACGGCTACTTAGTTTACTAAACCCTTTTTAGCTTTACTATAATCTATACTACTTAATTAGTATACGCTAAGAAGCTTAAAGTTAAGAGGTTAACTATTACGAGTGCCTCCTTAAGGCGAAGGCTTAAAGCACCCTTTAAGAACACGATTTATATATTATATAGCTATAAACCCCCTCTCGCCTTAAAGAGCCTTTGCTTAAACTTAAGGAGGAACCCCGCGAATATTTAGTTCTCTTTTTATTTAATTATGCGGATAGCCGCCGCTGCTTGCGACTAAATATTAATATTAAAGTAAATTAAATTAAGGTACTTAAGGAATTCTTATTAGTCGTAACCTTAATTTACGCTAATGCTATAATAAGTCGCTATAGTTTGCTATAGCCCTATATCTAAGTAGTTATAGATTAAGTAAAGGACCTCCTTTAAGCTTAAGAAGAAGTTTTAGTTAATCTCGTACTTTTTTCGTATATATCGTGCTTAAAGCGTAAAGTAGCGCCGCTAGCCGTCGAATTTCCTTAGCGCTAAAAGTAGCTTCCGCTATTTTTTTTTCTTTATTACTTCCTTCTTTATTATAGGTATTATAGCCCCTACTATTATATCGTAAGGTAGTATTAAACTACTAATTAGTAAGCCGGCCCCTCCTTATATATATATCCTTACTATCTTCTTTAGCTTTTATATTAAAGCCTTAAACTAGCTTATTAGCTATTAGATTTACTACTAGCTTGTTTAAACTTAGTAGCTTATTTTAATAGCCTTTACTTATAGTAAGAGGATCGCTTATTTAACCCTTATTTAAATATTAGCCTCTCTTAGCCCTCCCTTTTAAGCCTTATAAGCATAGCCCCCTTATACTAAGTAAGCTTCTTACTTACGCTATATTATAGTTAGCGAGTCTTTTCTTAAGTTATATAACCTTATCTAAAAGGAGCTTTAAATATATTAAGGGCTTATATATACTTAGTTTAGTAGTATATAGCTAAATAATTATTTATTTAAAGCTAAAGAGGAAAAAGGGAAATCTTTATTTAAGCTACGTAGCTTTATACTTTATAAGGGTCGCTTAAGTAGCTTATACTTAAGTTAAGTTTAGGTTAAACTTAAGCCGAGTTTAGGTTAAGTCTTATATAACTTTAGCTATACGTTAGCTTAACTTTAAGTTGTTTGCTATAATATAACTATAGCTCTTCTTATAGTATAGCCTATAATAGTATATAATACTTATACTTAGTCTTTCGCTATAAACTAGTTATTACTTAAGATAAAGAGATATATTTTTAAGAATTTATTAGTTATAGTTAATAAGGTATTAAAAAAGTTCTTTATAAGATCTTTTTATAAGAATTATTCGGCTTAAACTATTAAAAGCCTAGTAATAAAGTCTATTACTATTATATAGTATAAAACTAGCGGGCTTTAAATTAAGATAAGCTATTTTAGTATTTTACTTTAATTAGTTTAGTTATAATAATAAGTATTATAGCTATTTACGACCTTATTTATATATTTATTAAGCTATAAGATTAAGAAGCTTTTAAATAGATCTTATTATATATAGGTACGGCTAGTATAAAAATATTTAGTATAAGCGTCTTTAATAATCTCCTTAGTATAAGTCTTAAGGATATATAGTTTTTAGCGTTTATCGTTTTCTATAAAGTATAGTAACCTTTATAACTAAAGGAATAAGAGTTTAAGGATACCGTCCTTATCGCTAAGCTACGTTATAATTTTTACTTACTATATATCCTTTATATATCTATTAATTATTTTTTAGTAGAGCGGTAATTTAATTAATACTTCTATATAAAGAAATACGCGGTCTATTATCTTATCTTCTTAAATACGTTTTAATTCCCTTTTTTAGTTTAAGGATACCGGCTTATTATCTTAATATAGTTAATATAAAAGCGCGTCCGGTATAACGTTTTTAACGCTTAAGATATAGTATACTTTAAGCGGGAATTAGCTTAAGTATTAAGACGTAAAGACTAGCTTATCGTTAGATTTTATACTAATAAAGAATAAGGATTTTTAGTATACGATTTTATAAGTACTTATATAGTTAGTAAAGATAACTACTTATAGCGTTTTTATAAATAGTACTATAATACGTAACTTATATACTACTTATACTAAACTCGTTACTTTAAGTTCTATAAGCTAGTATTAAAGTTCTCCGCTTTAAAGGGCGCGGCTTAAGTAAATAATAAGCTAGACCTTAATTTAAGCTAGTAGTATCTTTTTATCTTATTCCGTGCCTTTTTTTAAGTAAAAAGCTATAGCCGCTACTCCGTATTCTTAAGATATATTAATCTAGATAAATAATTATTAAGCGGGGTCGAAGTAGTAAATCATTTAAAGCTTAGTAAGTTTCTTAGTTAAAATTATAAAGGCTTTTTCTTTTTTTAAGGTAGGCTAAAAAGCGGCCTTCGCGGCGTATTAAACCTATCCTTAGCCCCTTAAGGGGACTTCTTTTTCTTATCTTACTTAAAGTAGCTCCGTCTTTTATTTTTATAAGATATTAACTTCCTTAATAAAATATAAGACTATATAGTATAGCTACTTAATAAGGCCGATCTATTTCTTAAGCTATTAAAAGTTCTTAAAGAACGAGATATTCTTTAAAGCTTATACGCGTTTATTTATATTTATTAAGCTAATAAGGTCTACCTTAAATTTAAGGAGCTATATAGATAAGTATACTAAAAAGGACTTTAGTTTAAATAAAGTAATATTATAGTAATAAAAAGCACGGAATACGGCCTTTAAATATTAAAAGTATTTTTAACTATATTAAAGTAAATAATAATATCGTTAATATAAGCCGCTATATATTTTTAATATCTATAAAGAACGTTATTAATAAACCTTAAAACGTATACTAAGGAGTTCTTAAAGCTTATAAGTATTATTAATAATCTTTTTAGCCCGCGATAGCTTATAACTATAAACCTTTCTTAGTAGTCTTAGTAAACTAAAAACTAATAAAAAAATAATCATGCGTTTACTATATTAATAAACGTTTTTCCTTAAAGGCGTTTAATTATATCGCTTTAAAGGGGTATTAAGTAAGCGTTTAAGGTAGTAATAGCGTTAATCCTTTATAAGTCTATAACTACTTATCCCTTTTCCTTTTTATTTACCGTTTTTTATACTATAAATACTAGCGCTATAAATAAGGTTAGCCTAAAAACTCGTTTTAATCGGCTTTATATAGTTAGCTAACTAAATATTATATTTACTACCTTCTTACCTTTATTATATAATAAGTATAATCTTAATATAACTTATTAATATTGCTATCCTTTTACTAAAGGAATATATATATATTTAGATTTATTTATATATACTACTCTCTTATCCTTTTAAAGGCGGGGAAACGATTAAAGGATATCTTAGACTTTTAATATATATTTTAAGTCTTTAGCGTAAATCTAAACGCTTTTATTAATAGTAAGTTTAAGTAAGTCCTTAGTTTAGCTAATTCCGAGTTTATAGTTTGCTATAAGATCTTTTTATAAGAAGTCCTTAGCGGGGTTTATTCTATCTAGAATTTTTATAAAAGTTCCCGCTAAGGGAGTAATAGTATTAACCTCTTTATATAGCTAAAACTACTTATTAAGGTTTATAATTATCCTTACCTTTTAGCCTTAGCGGAGTATTAGTAGTTCCTTAAAATAGTTTATCGCTATAAAGCTTTTATAATCCTATATTATTATCTAAGCGAGCTTAAGGTTATTAAGGAAAAATATTATATTATATCTTAATAATAACGCCTAGACTTATATAAGTAAAGCGTAGCTAAAACTAGCTTAAATTGTTATAGTAATTAAGTAAATTACTTATCTTTATATTGCTAGTCTTAGCTAAACTATCTTAACTTTAGCTTTAATCCTTTTATAAGCCCCGATTTATAAAACTAATATAAAGTTAATAAGGTCCCTTTAATAAGGAACTAAAAAGTCTTAGCTAAGCAATATATTAATAGCTAAGCGTTTTACTATTTAAGCGCTAATCCTTACTTTTATAACTATAAGGCTACTATTTAGCCTTTTTAGTATATATATAGTAAATTCTACTTATTTAACGGTAGCTATCCTTTTTACTCCTTAAATAAGAATTTATTAAAAGAAGTTTATAATTACGTTTTAAAAGGTCTTTACTAAGTCGGCTTAAATAAAGCTTTAGTTTGCCTTAGTATTTATATAGGCTTTAATGCTTATCCTAGGCCTTTTTTTTCTATAGATTAGTAAGTATATATAAGTAAATTATAACGGCTTATTAAAGTTAAATAACTAAACGTTAAAGAAAGCTTAAACTATTTAAACGCTTTATAGCTTTTAAATAACTACTTACTATACTAAGCTATATCTTTATATAGCAATATCTTAGCTTAGGTTAAGGGGGTGTTTATCTTTAATATATTAGTAAAGCTTATTTTTAAGGGGAATGCTTTACTATAAAACCTATATACTTTATCGGCCTCCTATACTAAGTCTACTATAATATAAATTGCGGTTTCCTTTAAGCTTTTATTAATATTTAACTAAGCTCTTTTTATATTATACTCTTTATCCTTTTAATAATTATTAGTCTTTACTATAGTTCCTTCCTTAATTATAAAGTATACTTACTTTAGCTTTAGTATTAGTAAGTATATAGTCTTAAAAGTTCCTTTTCTCTTAAGCTAAAAGACCTTAGCTTATATTCTTAGCTATTTAAGCGGATTTTTCTTTTAACTTAGTAAGCGCTATAAAGCCTATAATATATCTACCCTTACTAAGCGGTTTAAGAATATAACCCTTAGCTTTAGCAAGCCCTTAATAAATAGCTAGGGCGTTTTAAACTATCTTTTAAGTATATATAAAGTATAGCTAGTTAGCCCTTGTTTTTTTATAAGTTAAACCTATTTCTTTCGCACTAGTAAGTGCTTTTAAGATCCTTAAGTATATTTAACTTATAACTAAGAAAGAATTTTCTTATATTTATTAATCTCTTTATTAATATCCTTATTTCTTATTAAACGTTATAAGGATTTTTATAAGTAAACGTTTAGCTTTTAGTAAATTACTATAGTTAAGTAGTTTAGCTAATAAAGCGCGGCCTTAGCTTTATATTATAAGCGCGATATTTAAGACTTAAAGTTAGATCTTATTACTATATCTTTAATAGTAAAGCGCTTTTTATTAAGTGCTTATATCGCTATATTTAAGCGGATTTTAAACCGTTTTTATAAGGCGGAGATTTATTAGCTTAGTTTAACGCTAAGCTTATTAAGCTTTTTTTATTATAGTTTTAAGAGGTCCTTAAAATACTATTCCGCCGCACTTCCTTAAAGAAAGGAAGGTAATTAAATAGCTAATTTATTTATATAGGCCTCGCCTTTATTAGCGTTTTAGCGAATAAAGTTAATAAAACGGTTTACTCCTTAAAATATATTAGCTTTATTATCTTCTTAAACTTTATTAAAAAATACTTTTAAAAGTCTTAATAAGTTAAATCTCCTTATATCCTTAGCTTATAGTTAAGGTTTTTCTTAAAGCTTAATAAGCGCGTTTTCTTTTTTTAGTACTTAAAAAAAACTAAGGAATTAATCGTTTAATATTACTACTATTTTTATAAAGAGGCTTAAGGCTATACTTAGTCTTAGTATTTATACGCTTAGTATAAATAGGTTTAGCTTACTAAAAGTATTACTTATTATATCCTTATTACTTATTATTAAGGTTTTAGTCTTAATACTCTCGCTAAGCGCTTAACTTTTTATCTTATACGCGTCTTAAAATCCGGTATGCTATAAGGCCCTTAGTATAAAAAGCTTGTTTTTATTAATTAAAAGTCCCGAAAATGCCTTAATTAGCGCGGCTATAGCGGATAAGGCTAAATAGTAATACTAAACTAAGAAACTATTAAGTATCCTTTAAAGCGGATTTTTAGTTAAGGCCTTTAAGCTAAACTTTATTAATAATACGCGGTAAAAATATCTACTAAGCTTATTATCTTAAAGAAAAAAGTAACTTTATTATAAGCTCGATTTAAAGAGTATTTAGTAAGTAAGGAGCTAAATAGTCTTAAGGTTAGCCTATCTTTACTTTTTTTACTTAAAGGATAATTAATCTATTTAAGTAATATTTAATTTAGTTTACTTAGTTATATAAGTTTTATCGTTTTATAATCTATTCTTTATTAGTATTTTAAAAGCGGATTGCCTTTTAAAGAGTAGTAGTCTTAGCTTAGCTAAGCGGGACTTATTTTATATCTTATTTAGCTTTATAAGCTATTATAGTATAGTACTTTAAAAAAGGGTAAAGGAGATTATTAAACTAGTATACTTAGTAAGCTATAGCTCTTTTCGCTTTTATAGCTTACTTATCTTAAAGTTTTATTATAAGCGCGTTAAGGAAAAGGTGCTTATTATTAAGGTTAGACTTAAAAGCTAATAAGAGCTTTTTACTAAAGAAAATATTATTTAGTATTTAACCTTTTATAAGATAAGTACTTAATCGTGCGATATAATCGCTTTTAGCTTAGCGGATATTTAAGGGATTTCCGTTTAAATAAGTAAGAATTGCTACTATTTACTACGCTTTATAGTATAAAGATAAGGGGATAAAGCGTAGACTAATTACCGCTAGTTAAGGCCGGTACTATAAACTAATTACCGCTAATTAGGCCGGTATAACGGATTAATTACTATATATAAATATATATAAAGGTTTAAAAATAGTAAAAAGCTTATTTATTCTTAAAAGCATAGTTAATTACTTTATACTTAGTTTTTTAAGCTAATTTTAAGGGTTTTTAACTATACTATTTATAGTATATAGATAAACTATAAATATCCTTATAAAATTGCTTAAGAAACTAAGTATAAGCTTAGTTAGAAATATTATAGACTATAGTTAAGGAAATCCTTTAAATATCCTTAGATATCTCTTAAAAATCGCGATAAGGTTTATCTTATATCTTTTAAGGTGCTTTTATAGTTAGAAATAGGTTAAACTATAATTAAGATATCCTATAAAAATCTTTAGATATCCCTTAGAAATACTAGCGAAATCTACTTAATAGGTTTTATAGTATTTATTATAGTTAAAGATATCGTAAACTATAGTCGGACGTTATAACCTATAGTTAAGTAGGCTCTTAACCCTTTATAGTAGTATCTTAAAGACTTTAGCGAGGTTTAACCGGTAATATTTATCGTATCTTCTTATACGAGCCTTTATAGTGCGTGCTTTAAGCGTTCTTATCGCGGGGTTTTATAAGGCTTCCTTAAGAGTAAAGTAAAGAGTCCGGGCGTGGCCGTCTGGATTTTATAATATTATATACGTCTTAAAATCTAAAGCGCTATAAGGCCTTAAGCGTAAAAGGCTTGTTTTTATTAATTAAAAGTCTTAAATATGCCTTAATTAGCGCGGTTATAGCGGATAAGCTAAATAGTAATACTAAACTAAAAAACTATTAAGTATCCTTTAAGGCGGATTTCCGGTTAAGGCTTTTAAACTAAACTTTATTAGTTATATATAGTAAAAGTATCCGCTAAGTTTTTATTTTAAAAAAAGAGTAACTTTATTATAAGCTAAATTTAAAAAGTATTTAGCAGTTAGCTTATCTTTACTTTTTTTATTTAAAGGATAATCGATCCGTTTAAGTAATACTAAATTTAGTTTACTTAATTATATAAGTTTTATCGTTTTATAGTTTATCCTTTATTAGTATTTTAAAAGCGGATTCCTTTTAAAAGGGTAGTAGTTTTAGCTTAGCTAAATAAGACTTATTTTATATCTTATTTAGCTTTATAAGCTATTATAGTATAGTACTTTAAAAAAAGAAAAAAAAGATTATTAAATTTATATACTTAATAAGCCGCGGCTTTTTCCGCTTTTATAGCCTACTTATCTTAAAGTTTTATTATAAGCATATTAAAGAAAAGGTGCTTATTATTAAGGTTAAACTTAAAAGCTAATAAGAGCTTTTAATTAAAGAAAGTATTATTTAGTATCTAACTTCTTATAAGATAAGTACTTAATTATATAATATAATCGCTTTTAACTTAGCGGATATTTAAAAGATTTCCGTTTAAATAATTTACAATTACTATACTACGCTTTATAGCATAAAGATAAGGGGATAAGGCGCGGACTAATTACTACTACTTAAGGCCGGTATTACGGACTAATTACCGCTAGTTAAGGCTAGTACTACAAACTAATTACCGCTAGTTAAGCCGGTATAACAAACTAATTACTATACGTAAATATATATAAGGGTTTAAAAATAGTAAAAAGCTTATCTATTCTTAAAGGTATAGCTAGCTACGTTTTACTTAGTTCTTTAAGCTAATTTTAAAGATCTTTAACTATACTATTTATAGTGCGTAGAAAAACTATAAATATCCTCGTAAAATCGCTTAATAAACTAAGTATAAGCCCGGTTAAAAACACTATAAACTATAGTTAAGGAAATCCTTTAAATATCCTTAAATATCCCTTAAAAATCGCGATAAGGTTTATCCTATATCTTTTAAGGTGCTTTTATAGTTAAAAACGGGTTAAACTATAGTTAAGATATCCCGCGGAAATCCTTAAAAATCCCTTAAAGATACTAGCAAAATCCGCTTAATAGTTTCTATAGTATCTTTTATAGTTAAAGATATTATAAACTATAGTTAAGTAAGCTCTTAACCTTTTATAGTATTATCTTAAAGACCTTAGCGGGGTTTAACTAGTAATATTTATCGTATCTCCTTAAGCAAGCTTTTATAGTACGTACTTTAAGCGTTCTTATCGCGGGGTTTTATAAGGCTTCCTTAAAAGTAAAGTAAGGAGTTTAAGTATAGCCGTTTAAATTTTATAATAACTCCCTTAAGTAAGAAAGAAAAGCTAATATCCTTATTAGTTTAAAGTAAAAATAAAGTAAAAGGGGTGCTAAGTAATAGCTTTATAGTAGTGTCTTCGCGCTATATTAATAGTATGCTATCCTTATCCTTTTAATAGTTTTTTCGGCCTGCTTAGCTAATAATAGCTAAGTAGCTTAAGATAGCTAGTAGGCGGCTTTTATCGTAAATCCTTGCTTTTTATTTAGTTATATATCTTTATCTTTATTAAGGCGATTAACGCGTCCGGCTAAAATTTATAGTAAATCTTTCTAACTCTTCTTTAAAGCATGCGTTTAAGTACTTATTAAGTAGTAAGGAGTCTCCGCGCTAAGGAATACTTAGATTCCTTAGCGGGATATATTATAAGAGACTAGCTTTATTTAGGCCTTATTTTATATTATTATCTTACTTACTCTTTTACACTATTTTTTAATCCTCCGCTAAATTTCCTATACTACTTACTAGCTTTATAAGCCGCTTATAAGCGAGATATTATATCTTACTTACTACCGCTATTATAGTTATCCCCCGCTTTTTATCGCTAGGCTTTTTAACTTATTATTCTTTTTATATAGCGCTACTACTTAAATCTTTCCGCTAACTAACGCGTATTTAGCTACTAAGAAGGTATTAAAGTAAAGGTAGGCTATCCCGCTAATATTAACGGGTATAGTTAGTACTAAGGTATTAAACGTTTATATTCCCGCTTAAAAGCAAGTAACGAGATCTTTAATAGCTTTAATACCTAACTCCGTATTCTTAAGGTTTTAAACGTGCTTAATAGTCTTAAAAAACCTTTATACGGAGAGGGCCTTAAAGGCGAGAATATAATGCGGGTAGTTAGTGCGGCTAATAAAGCGGATATTAAAGCCTAGGAATTTTATTGCTTAAGTTAAAGTTAGGTCGCGTTTAGACTTTTTATAAGCCTATAAGTAAAACTTAGTATAGTTTATAGCTAAGCGGAAACTCCTAATTATTATAATCTTATCGCTAAAGTATAAGCCCGCGAAGCTAGGCCTATTAAGGATTATATTAGTTATTACTAGCAGCTTTTATAAAATCAGGCGGCGGAATATATCGCGAGGCTAGTTATTACTATCTCCTTTAGTTAAGGAAGGACGGCGGATAGACTATAATAAGGCGCTTATAGGCCTTTATATAGCTAGGCTAAGTATAGCGGCGGGCGGGAAAAGCGTTCGCTAAGCGTAATTAAATAAGTCTTTAAGGCCTATAGCGGCTATAAGCTAAGAAGGGGATTTTATAGTACGGGCTAAACCGCGTGCGAAGTAAGATAAGGTTTTAGCTATAATAGCTTAAGATACCGCTATAAACCTAGCTATAAACTAGTTAAGCTAAGCCTTAAATATATAGTTAAAGATAGCGTAAATATCGTTTTAGTTATTTAGCTAAAGCGGGTTTCTACTAGCTATAGTAGCTACTATAGATCTTAAGACTATAGCGAGGTTAGCTAACTTAAAAGTATTAAGTATTAACTAGTTATTTTACTAATAAAGATTTCCGGCTACGCCTTAAAACATATATATAGGCGGTAAGGGCTTTAAAATAGTAAGAGCTAGGCGGGAGGTATAGCTAAGTTACCGCGAAACCGGCCGTTTAAACTATACTATAGTATAAAGCTAGGAGGTAAGTCGTTTAAGTTAAGTATTTAAAGAAGGTAGTATAGGCCGTCTTTTATAGTACTATAGTTTAAGTTAAATCCGTTAGCTTAAGCGCGGCTATAAAATATAGCGTAAGTCTATATAGAAGCTTAAACCTAAAGGTTTTAACTTTCGCTAAAGGACTTAAGGCTATAGAGGATAGCCGCCTTATTTTTATAGAGCTTAAGCGCTTACTTATATCCTTCGTATTAAAGGTATAAGGGCTTGCGGGAGAGCGGGCTAAAAAGGTAGTTATAAAATAGCTAGTCTTAGCTACGGGAGACGTTAAAAAATAAAAAGACTTAAAATAAAAATATAAAGATTATAAGCTTAAGGTAAAGAAAGTTATACGTATAGGAGTAGGCGAGGTATAGCGGGCTATAGCTAATAGTAAAAGGAAATATAGTTATAAAAAGAAAAAAGAAAGGGAGAGAGGGTAAGCAGTAA
>JAPEBW010002124.1:0-15049 GCA_027405785.1 Ophiocordyceps robertsii
AACAAGCTACTACTTATACTTTAAGCTTAAAGTAAGACGCTTTTAACCGCAAGCCGCTTAAGTTAAAAGCGGCCCTAGCTTAACTAAGCCGCGTTAAACTACTTAGTAAGTAGGATGTATTAATAATAGTAAGCATACCTTTTTTCTTATATAAAGTTATAAGACTTTATATAAGGCGGACTAAACGCGAATAAAAAAAGGTTTTACTTTAAGCACTTTAGTTTTTCCTTTTTATATAAAATACTAAGTTTCTAAAAATGTAAATTAAGTTTTTAGCGTAAACTTAATAATAATAATAATATTAATAAATAAGCTTTAAAAACTTAATTTCTTTAATAAGATTTTATTATAGTTTTACCCTTTTATAAGTATATATTATATATAAGTTAATAATTTAATTAAAGTAAAAACAGTATTAAGGCCTTTTATTTAAAGAATTCTTAAACTATAAGTAATTTAAGTAACTAAGAAAAAGACCTTTAATTTAGCAAAACGTCGTATAATAAGCTTTTAGATAAATATAAGCTTATATTATCTTAATAAAGCTAGAGATTTATTTTTTAAAGAATATAAAGTAGTTTAATAACTTAGTATTAATTTAAAAAATGTAAAAACTCCCGCTTATAGTCTTTATAAATACCTCTTTTTATTTTACTTTTATCTTATGTTTTATTATACAAGGAAATATATATAATCTTTATAATCATTTAACGGATTTTATAAATATTTTAATATATTTATATTGTATTCTTTTTATATTATACTAAGCTTATAAGCTATATAAAAACAAGTTTCACCTATTTATAGCCGTATTTAAAAGATACTTAAAGTATAAAAGTACGTTTAAAATATACCTTTAAATAAAAGTAAAACCCTTTTAATAACTGTTTTGTTTAGCTTATAAGAAAACCTATTTTTATAGAAAGAACTTAAAAGCATAATTTCTCTTAATATAAAACTAATATAAGTAACACCTTTTTTATTTTTTAAGAGAACCTTTTTATAAGTAAAAAGCTCAAAATATATATATTCTTTAAGAAACCTTTATATTTAAGAAAACTATTATAATATTTAAGCAGCTATGCTTTTACTTTGTACTTCGCTTTTAAAGATGCTTTATAAAAATCTTAAACGGATATAAGCCTTTATAATAAGAACGCTTAAAGTATATACTATTAAGACGCGCTTTAAAAAACGTAATAAATACTATTAAGCAGACCTTGCTAAAATTTTAAAAGATATTTCAGAATACTTATAAGTCTTTTTAACTATAGTTAATTACGATTTTAACTATAAACAATACCTTAAAAACTATTAAGCGGATTTTACAAGTATTTTAAAAGATATTTAAGGGTTCTTATAAAATATCTTAATTATATTTTAACTTGTTTTTAATTTATAAAAGACTTTTAAAATTATAAAATAAACTTTACTATAGCTTTTAAAAGATATTTAAGCATATTTTCGCGATTTCCTTACATTTAGTTTTTAGTAATTTTTATTAAGCTTATACTAAGTATATTAAGTGATTTTATAGGGATATTTATAGTTTATTAATATAATAATAATAAACAGCGAGTTAATATAGTTTAAAATCTTTAAACTTAACTTAAAGAGCTAAGTATAAAGTAGCTAGATATAGTTAAAAGAAAAGATAAACTTTTTATTATTTACTTAGCTTTATATATATTTATATATAGTAAATAGTTTATTATACTAGCTTAATTAAGAGTTATAAATCTACATTACTAGCTTTAACTAATAGTATTTAGTTTATAGTACTAGCTTTTACTATTAGTAACTAATTTACTTTTTATTCTTTTATCTTTACGCTATAAAGCGTAGTAAAAGCTTTAGATCTATATAAAGAGAAGCTAAAAAGGATAAAAAATTCCTTAAATCCTTTATTATAGGATTGTTTTAAAATTTTTCTATTTTTAGTAAACCTTAAAAGTAATTAAATAATATAAAGCTTAATCCCTTAGTAAATCAATTTACTATATTATTTTTCAACTTTATATAATAAACTATTTTTTAAAATGTTTTATACTATTTCGTATAAAATTATATACTATTTCGTATAAAATTATATACTATTTCGTATAAAATTATATACTAAGCCGAAATATTTTCTTAGCTTATATAATTCTAGATTTAAATTTATTTTAAAATTAGATTAATTATCTGAAAATATTATAAGAACTTAAGTTTAAAGTGTATTTATAAATATCTTTTTTACTATTATATTAAAATAGCTTAAGAAATATAATGCTTTTTCACAAGCCTTTTTAAACCTGATATATTAAGCCTTACTTATAAAGAGTACTATAAATTGTTGTTCTTAATAAGCTAAGCTTATAAGGTTATTATTTAAAAATAAATAGTATTTAAAGAGTAACTTATAGTTTATAAAGTAACTAGCTTAATCTATATTAGTATAGGCTTTAAAGGTTACTTAATATACTGCTATACTATAGTTATAATATATACTTAAGCTACGATATTTCTTTATATCTTTTTAGATTGTGTTTAGTACTTTAAAATACGCATTTTATAGATTAAAGGAAATGTAGTATTTAATATTACTGCGTAAGATCTCTTTAGACTCTAAACTAATCTTAAAGATAATAGCGAGCTTATTTTTATTTAATATAAAAAATATCTTTCTTATAGCTATATAGCTTATTGTTTTATTAAGTTTAACTCTTTTTATAATAAGAGATTTTAATGTCCTTATTTCTTTTCTTTTATTCCTTTATCTTATTAAGGGTATATGTTTCTTATAGTCTAGATATATTCCTTTTTGCTCTTTTTATAGTTATTATTATCCTTAAGAAGTCTTTTACGTAACCTTAAAATTAAATCTTTAAGACCGTTTTTATTTTATTAATTATACATACTATAAACTCTTTTATAGACGTAAACAATAAAGAATTATCTATATAACCTAATATAGCTATATATAGCGTATTTTATAAATATACTCCTTAGTCTATAAGTATATAAGAAAATCCTTACTTTCTTAAAAACGTAAGTAGTAATTTCTACCTAAGTATTAAACCTTTTTAAAGACTATATAAAGCTATTTTCAATCTTATAACTATCTTTATATTTTAATTATACTGCTTATTACTATTATTATTATTGTAATTAAGGTCCTTATTTATTATATAGTCTTTATAGCCTAGTATTATATTTATTTAAGTTTTTAAATTAATATTTATATAAATAAATACATCTTTAAAATTATATTATAGTATCTACTATCTATAAGTTATAGCTAGTATTAATAAGAGTTTAGTAGACTTAAGTCTAGCAGTTATAAAAAAGGTTTTTATAAAAGTTAAAACTATATATTTACTTATAGTTTTATACTATTAAGTAGACTTTATATTTAGTAACATAATATTTTCAATTCTTTTTAATTCTATAAACCTATTAGCCGCTTAAAGCCTTTTTAATACTAAGAAGTTCTTTTAATTATAAGAATTTAGACTTATAAGTTTATATATTTTAGCTAGTATAGCCTTATCGTAGCTTTTTACTTCTAAACTATTTATAGCCTGCTTGTATATAATAGGCTTTATAAAATCTTGGTTTCCTATTACAATTAAAACAGGATATTTTATATTATTGTTTTTATTTTAATATTATATATAGCGTATTTTCCAAAGTCTTTATAGTATTTTATAGGCTTTTTAAGGATCTTTACTTAAATCTTTTAAACCTTTTATAAAATATAGTTATTAAAAGTATTTATATAGTTTTTTTTAGCAATCTATTTAGAAAAAGTCATATTATTTTAGCTAGTATGTTTTATATTATTTAACAAGTTATTTTATATTATAGTTATACTTTTAAAAATTAAGACGTTTTGTTTAAATAGGTAATATATTATATTAGCAATATTTTCGTAGCTTATTATTACCCCTTAATAAGCTTAAAGTATTAGTTTATTGTTTAAAGCTTTATTTTTTAAATATATAGCGCTATAAAACAGTTTTATTTATCTAAGGTTTTTAAACTAAAAGCTATATTATACTTCTTTTTTATACGCAATATAAGACTTATAGTGAATTATAAGAATATATTCTAAATATATATAGGTGCTAAAATAGCCTTACTCTATTAGTACTTTAGTAATTTTAAAGTAAAAAGTATAGTATATACTTTATTAAGTATCGTCTTATTTATCTTTTTTATTTTACTATTAAAACTTTAAGTATAAGTAGGACTTGTATTATATAGGAAGCTGTTTTAAGATAATATAGTTTAATATTATATATAAATTCTCTCGTCTTATTTAAAAAGGCCGTTTTTATAGTAGTCGTTTTTAAAACAATAATAATTCTTATATTTATCCTCGGAATTTAAAAAAGCATTTTGCCTTAACTTTTTAAAGTACATTTTTAAATAACTAGTAGTAGTATATAAAAAAATAAAAGGGTATTTATATTTCTTATTAATTAGGGTCTTAATAAAACCCTAAATATAAATAAATATTTTATTTAAAAGAAATCCTTATAAAAGAAGTATTTTTCTTATATATTATATATTTAGGTTTTATATAAGCTTTATATTATCTTGTCCTTATTATATAAACTTTATTAACAGTTATATTAAAATACTATTTTAAGGTATTTATATTAGGATTAATAATTTAATAATATAATAAGAGGGGTTACTATTATATTTATAAATAGAAGTCTACTAAGAACATATAAAAACATAGTCTAATAATACTATTAATTTAATAATAAAGATAATAAAAAGAATAATAAGTTATAGTATTACTTAACTACTTACCTTATTTTAAAACTAAAGCTTATAAAAAAGAAAGTCTCTTAGCTTAAATTATAAAGGCTTATTAACTACTTATTAAGTTAAAACTAAAAGCAGAGTTTTTTAACTTAGTATATTTCCCGCATTTAGTTAACTTATACTAGTAGTACTATTTTTAAAATTATCCCCCTTTTTAATACACGCCCTTAGCTATTTAAAGAAAAGTATATTAAATATATTATTTATAAAAGATTGAATAATATAGGGTTCGAATTATATTCTTATTTAATAGTTATTATATAAATATATATAATGAAATTATAATATTATATACGCCCGGCGGGTATATATAGTTAACTATAGTATTTAATATATATATACTACGCCCTACAGCATAAGAATAAGAGGATAGGGCGCGGACTAATTATTGTTAGTTAAGGCCGGTACTACAGACTAATTACTACTAGTAAGGGCCGGTATTATAAACTAATAACCGCTAATTAAGCCGGTATAACGGACTAATTACTATATATAAACACATAGAAAAGTTTATAGATAGTAAAAAGCTTATCTTTTTCTTAAAGTATATTTAGCTACTCTATACTTAGTTTTAAAAGATAATTTTAAGGATATTTAACAATACTATTTAGCTATTTTTTATTAACATATAGATAAACCGTAGATATCCTTATGAAATCACTTAATAAACTAAGTATAGGCTTAATAGGAAATATTATAAACTATAATCGGGGAAATCCCGTAAATGTCCTTAAATGTCTTTTAAAAATCGTAATAAAGTTTATCCTATATCTTTTAAGGTATTTTCTTAGTTATAAATAAACTAAAATATAGTTAAGATATCCTACGGAAATCCTTAGATATCCCTTAAAAATACTAACGGAATCCGTTTAACGGCTTTTATAGTATTTCTTATAGTTAAAAATGTTATAAACTATAGTTAGATAACCTCTTAAGTATTTATAGTTATATCTTAAAATCTTTAGCGCGGTCCGTTTAGTAATATTTATCGCGTCTCTTTAAGTAAGCTATTATAGCGCGTGCTTAAAGCGTTCCCGCCGCGGGGCTTTATAAGGCTCTTTAAAAATAAAGTAAGGAGTTTAAGCATAGCCGCTTAGATTTTATAATAACTCCTTTAAGTAAAAGAAAAAGGCTAATATCCTCGTTAGTTTAAAGTAAAAATAAAGTAAAGGGGGCGCTAAGTAACAGTTTTATAGTAGCGTTTTTATATTATATTAGCAATATACTATTTCTACCTTTTTAATCGTTTTTCGGCCTATTTAGCTAATAATAATTAAGTAGCTTAAAATAGTAAGTAAACGGCTTTATTATAGCTTCTTACTACTTATTTAATCGTATGTCTTTATTTTATTAAAGCGACTAGTATATTTAGCTAAAATTAATAGTTAGGTTTTTAACTTTTTTTAAGCGTACGTTTAATTATTTATCGGATAGTAAGAAGTCTTTATACTAAGGAATATTTATATTTTTATAGCGGGATACGTTATAAAAGAATAGCTTATTTAGGCCTTATCTTATACTATTATCTTACTTCCCTTTTACGCCGTTTTTAATCCTCTACTAAGTTTTCCGTACTACTTATTAGCTTTATAGGCTGCTTATAAGCGAGATATTATATCGTACTTATTGCCGCTATTATAGCTATCCCCCGGGTTTTATTACTAGACTTTTTAACTTAATATCCTTTTTATATAGTGCTATTACTTACGCCTTTCCGCCGATAAACGTATATCTAGCTTTTAAGAAGGTATTAAAGTAAGGCTAAGTTATTTACTAATAGGAATGAAAATAGTAAGTACTAAGGTATTAAACGTTTATATTCTTACTTAAAAGTAAGTAATAAGGTTTATAATAGCCTTAATATCCGATTCCTCGCTTTTAAAGTTCTTAATATATAATTTAGTCCTTAAGAACCTCTTTATAAAAAGGTCCTTAAAGGTAAGAATATAAAGCATATAGTTAGTATAGCTAATAAAATAGACGTTAAACCTTAAGAACTTTATCGCTTAAGATAAAGTTTAGTTGCGCTTAAACTCCTCGCGGGCCTATAAGTAGAACTTAGCGTAGTTTATAACTAAGTAGAAACTCTTAATTCTTATAATATTATCGCCGGAATATAATCTTTTAAAGTCGGGCCTATTAAGGATTATATTAATTACTATTAAAGGCTTTTATAAGATAAAGCGGCGGAATATATTATAAGCTTAGTTATCGCTATCTACTTTAGTAAAAGAGGGGCGGTGGATAGACTATAGTAAGGCGCTTATACGCGTTGATATAGCCGGGCTAAGCGTTGCGGCTAAAGGGAAAAGTATACGCTAAGCGAGACTAAAAAGGTCTTTAAAGCTTATAGCGGCTATAAGCTAAAAAGGGGATTTTATTATATAGGCTAAACTATATATAAAGAAAAATAGGTTTCTTACTATAATAGCTTAAAATGCTATTATAAACCTTATAATAAACTAGTTAAGCTAGGCCTTTAATATATAGTTAAAAATAGCGCGGAAATTATTTTAGTTATTTAGCTAAAGTAGGCTTTCGCTAGCTATAGTAGCTATTATAGATCTTAAGACTATAATAAGGTTAGCTAGCTTAAAAACGTTAAGTATTAGCGAGTTATTTTAATAATAAAGGTTTTTAGCTACGCTTTAAAAAATATATAAGCGGCGGGGGCTCTTAAGCTATAAAAGCTAAGCGGGAGGTATAGCTAAGTTGCCGCGAAAGCGGCTATTAAAACTACGCGGCGGTATAAAGCTAAGGGGCAAGTTATTAAAGTTGAGCTTTTAAAGAAAGTAATATAAATTAAGCTTATTAGTTTAAGCACGGTTATAAAAAGCGGCGTAAGTTTATATAAAGGCTTAAACTTAAAGGTTTTACTTCTTATTAAGGGACTTAAGGCTATAAAGTATAGCTACCTCGTTTTTATATAGCTTAAGCGCCCGTTTATATCTTTTATATTAAAAGCATAAAGACCTTTATAAAAGCAGGCTAGAAAAGTAGTTACGGAATAGCTAGTCTTAGCTATAAGAGATATTAAACGATAAAAAGGCTGAAAATAAAAGTATAAAAATTAAAAACTTAAAGTAAGAGAGGCTATATATATAAGATTAAGCAAGGTACGCTAATCTAAAGCTAGCGGTTAAAAAAAGTTTAGTTTTAAAAAGAAAAAAAGAAAAAAGAAATATTAAGCGGTAAACAGAATTTAAATAAGTATATTATAAAGCTAAAAAGGCCTTATTACTTAAGGTAAGTAGCGGTATATTATTATTAAAATAACTAATTACTTTAAGCATAGTAAGTTATAGTTTCTTATAACTTATAATAGCTTTTAAGTCTTATACTTAAGCTTAAATACTTAATTATCTTAGTTAAAGAGTTTTATATTAAGTTATAAAGGCCGCTTATTAAACCTTTATTTAAACTACTTAAGTAACTAATTCTTTTTATAGTTTCTTAAAGACCTTTATAATCTTTAGTAAAAAGACCGCCTTTTTATTTACTTATTAGTTATAACTGCTTAGCTAACTTTTTTATGCTATAAGAAACCCCTTTTATAGACTTTTACTACTTTTCTTTATATAAAACTTTATAAGATTTGTTTAACTTCTTATTCGTTTAAGTAAGGCGTTCTTTTATCTTAAACTAGCTTTAAGTATATAGCTAGCTTATTTACTAAGCGTAGGTATACTACTAAAACGACCGGATAAATATTAAAAGATCTTTTTATATTTAACCGGTATATAAGCTATCTTATATTAGTAGTAACTTTAAAAGGCTTAGTATATCTCTTTTAAAGTTTTACTAATTTACTATTTATAATATAAGAACTTTTAGTAAGCTATAGCTAAACTTAATCGCTAAGCTTAAATTTTAATAGGCGGTATTTCTTATTATATCTAACCTTTATAGCGGCTTAAGCGTAGGTAATAGCTAACTTAGCCTATTTTTATAAGACCTTTTCGTTCCGTAAATATAAGTAATCGCTAAGAAACTAAAGCTTATTATTTATTCTTATTCTTATAATAAGCTCGCTTAAAGCTACGTAAATTACTTATAAGAAGGAATTATTAAGGCTAAACTAAAAACCTATTAGTATATAAGTTTAATATAAGTCTAGGAAATTAGTAGTAAAGAACTATCGCGCGATATTTATAGTTTAGTTTCGCCTTTTAAATAAGCTGTTAGTTTAAGGGTATTAAGCAGTAAATATAAGAGGTTTTAATCTAAAGGCTTACTATAAAGTCCGCTAAAACGCTAAAGTAAACTTTACGTCTTAGTTAAAGATTATTCCCTTTAAAACCCTTAAATTAGCGCGGAGTAGCTCGGTATATAATGCTTATACTTAGTCTTTTACTATAAACTAGTCGTTATTTAAGATAAGGAGATATATTTTAAAGACTTTATTAATAATAGTTCGTAAGGTATTAAAGAAGTTCCTTATAGGATCCTTTTATAAGGATTATTAAGCCTAAGCTACTAAAGGTCTAGTAATAAAGTTTATTACTATTATATAATATAAAATTAGCGGGCTTTAAATTAAGATAAGCTACTTTAACGTCTTATTTTAATTAGTTTAGTTATAGTAATAAGCGTCATAGCTATCTATAACTTTATTTATATATTTACTAAGCTATAAGATTAAAAAGCTTTTAAAAAGATCTTATTATATCTTAGTGCGGCCTATATAAAAGTATTTAGCGTAGGCGTCTTTAATAATTTCCTTAGTATAGGTCTTAAAGATATATAGTCTCCGGCGTTTATTATTCTTTAAAAAGTATAATAGCCTTTATAACTAAAGGAATAAGAGCTTAAGAATACTGTCTTTACTGCTAAGCTATATAATAGTTTTTACTTATTATATATCCTCTATATATCCGTTAATTATTCTTTCGTGGAGCGGCAATTTAATTAATACTTTCGCATAAAGAAATACGTAATCTATTATCTTATCTTTTTAAATATATTTTAATTCCCCTTCTTAGTTTAAGGATACTAGCTAATTGTCTTAATATAGTAAACGTAGAAAAGCGTCTAGCATAACGTTTTTAACGCTTAAGACATAGTATACCTTAAGCGGGAATTAGCTTAAGTATTAAAAGGCGAAGATTAGCTTATCGTTAGATTTTAAATTAATAAAGAATAAGGACTTTTAGTATATAATTCTATAAGTGCTTTTATAGTTAGTAAAGATAACTACTTATAGTATTTTTATAGATAGTACTATAGTATATAGCTTATAGACCGCTTATACTAAACTAACTACTTTAAGTTTTATAAGCTAGTATTAAAGTTCTCCGCCTTAAAACGCGCGGCTTAGATAAATAATAAGCTAAACCTTAGTCCGAATTAAGGGGCAAATAGGTGTAAAAGAGGGCAGGCTTGTAGCTATAAGTAAGGAGATTATAATAATATAACGAGTGTGCGAAAAAGTAAAGAAATAGATAAGATATATATATATAAGGTTAATAATCTATTTAAGGTAAAGGGGGGAACAAGGCCTCCTTATATAGACAATTTCTAAGCTATAAGTAACTTAAGTGATTTAAAAAAGAGCCCCCTGTCTAGCGCAGTTATGTATAGTAGGCTAATAGCTATTATTAGGTTAATACTATATTTATAAGCCTAGGGATTAGCTCCGTAAGGAATACGAGGTAGCGCAGGAACTAAGCATAGATTATATATATAGTCTATATATACACCTCTTCTTAATCTGCTTATATCTTACTCGTATATGCGTCGGATAATGGAAGGAAGAATGTAGAGTATGGAGAATTATATAGCAGATTTAATGTATATTTTAGCGTATTTATGTCGCGTGTTATATATGCTGTATTTAGCCTATAGGCTGCGGGAGAGTATATTTTACTCCTTTATAGCCTTCTTTAAAAGGTACTTATAGTATATAAGTACGCTTTAAATATACTAAGTAAAGTAAAGTAAAAAACCTTTAAAATAAGGAAAAATTCCTTTCTTTATAGCTTAAGAAAACATATTTTTATAGGGAAAAACCCAAAGCTTTAAATCTTTCTTAAAGGGAAAAACTTATTATTATTTAAGTAAAACCTCTTTATTTTATTATCTAAGGAAAACCTTTATATAGGTAGAAATCCTAAGGTTATATAGAGGAAAGCGAAAGAAAGTAAGGAATAGCTAAAAACCTTTATTATAGGAATTTATATTATAACCTCTTTAATTCCTAGCAAACTTCGGAATTGATTAAATAGTATAAAACTTAATCCCTTAGTAAATACACCTACTATATTATCTTTAGAGTTTATATAATAAACCTTTATTTCCTTGTCTTTAATAGTATTATATATATAACTATATATTAAGCCTATATGTTTTCTTAGCTTATGTGATTTAGGATTCTTTCCTATTTTTAAAGCAGATTAATAATCTATAAAGATTATAAGGACTTTATTTTTAGGTACATTTATAGATATTCTTTTTACTATAGTATTAAAATAGCTATACAAATATAAAGCTTCTTTATTAGCCTCCTTAAGACCTATATATTCGGCCTCGTATATAGAGAGTGCTATAGATTTTTGTTTTTAGCAAGCCTAGCTTATAAGGTTATTATTTATAAACAAACAGTATCTAGAGACCGACTTACGGTCTATAAGATCGCTAGCCTAATTAGCATTAGTATAGGCTTTTAAAAATAGCATATTAAATGCAATATTATAGTTAGAGTATATACCTAGGCTAGGATATTTATTTAGATATTTCTAAATCGTATCTAGTGCTTTAAAATATAGTATTTCTAAATTAAAAGCAAATCTAGTATATAATATTACTGCGTATAATATATCTAGCCTTAAAAACAATGCTAAAAATAATAGTAAGCCTATTTGCATTTAATATAATAGGATATCTTCTTTTATAGCTATATAGTCTTCTATTTTATTTAATTTAACTCCATTTTTAGTAGGGGGTTTTAAGGTTCTAATATTTTGTTTATTAAATTCCTTTATCTTATTAAGGGTATATGTTTCTTAGGATATATATATATTCTTTTTCGCTCTATTTATAGTTATAGTTATTCTTAAGAAGTCTTTTACTTCGCCTAAAGATTAAATCTTTAAGACTTTGCTTATTTTATTAATTATACAAGTTATAGAATCCTCTATAGGCCTAAAGAATAGAAGATCGTCTACGTAAACTAATATAGCTATATGTAGCTTATTGTTTATAAATACCCCTTCGTCTATAGGTAGGTAGGAAAATCCTTGCTCGCTTAAGACCTTAGATAATAAGTTATACTAAAGCATCGGACTTTATTTAAGACCGTATAAAGCTTTCTTTAATTTTGCAACAAGCTCTTTATTTTTATTATACTGCTTATTATTTTTATTTTTATACTTAGGGTCTTTATTTATAATATCGTCTTTATAACCTTGTGGTATATTTATATATGTTTCTGTATCTATATCTGCATATATAAATGCATTTTTTATATCGTATTACAGTATTTGCTAATTATTAGTTATAGCTAGTATTAATAAGAGTCTAGTAAACTCGGGTCTAGCGGTTGTAGAGAAGGTTTCGATATAGTTTAAGCCGTATATTTACTTATAGCCTTGTGTTATAAAGCGAGCTTTATACTTAGTTATATTATTTTTATTATCCTTCTTTATTTTATAGACTTATCGGCCTCCTAAAGCCTCCTTATTACTAGGAAGCTCTTATATTACCTAAGTATGTAGACTTATAAGTTCGTTTAGTTTAGTTAGCATAGCTTTATTTTAGTCTTTTGCTTGCCGACTGTTTATAGCCTGCTTATAAGTAGTAAGCTCTATAGGATCTTTATTTCCTTTTTTAGTAGAAAGGATATGTTCTGTATTATTATTATTAATTATTATATTGTATATAGGGTATTCTATAAAATCTTTATAGTATTTAGTAGGCTTCTTAGGTATTTCTACTTAAATCCTTTAATTCTTTTGCTAGGTATCGCTAGTATTATTATCTGTATTACTAGTATCTTTCGTATTTATATTATTATTATTACTAGTATTGATATTACTAGTATTATTAGTATTATTAGTATTATTATTATTGTTATTATTATTAGTACTATTATTTCTAGTATTATAGTTATTTAGCATCTAATTTAAAGAGGGTATGTTATTAAAATTAGTATATTCCTCTTTATTTTAGAAGTTATTCTCTAGTATAGTTATATCTTTAGAAATTATTACTTTTCGTTTAGAAAAGTTATATATTTTATAAGCGGTATCTTTATAGCTTATTATTACCCCTTTTTAAGCTCTAGGCTCTAGTTTATTATTAGGAGTTTTAATCTTATAAAATATAGTGCTTCCGAATACCTTTATTTTATTTAAGTCTTCTAGACTTAAAGCTATATTATTATTCTTTTCTATAGGGGATATAAAACCTATAGCAGAGTGCGGGGACCTATTATATATATATGTAGCTGCTAAAATAGCTTTACCCTATAGGTATTTTAGTAAGTTTAAGGTAAAAAGCATAGCCCGGACTTTATTAAGTATAGTTCTATTTATCCTTTCTATTTTGCCGTTAGAATAAGGGGTATATGCAGGACCTATATTATATATAAGGCCGTGTTTTAGGCAGTATAGTTTTATATTACATATAAATTCTCTTGCATTATTAAAGAAAACCTTATTTATAGTAGTCTTATTTATATTATTTTCTAATTCCTGTTTATATTCTAAGAATTTAGGCAGACATTCTGCCTTGCTTTTTATAAGGTATATTCTTAGATATCTAGTTGCAGCATCTAAAAAGGCTATAAAGTATGTGTATTTATTATAAGTAGGGGTTTTTATAGGGCCCTAAATATCAGTATGTATTTTATCTAAAAAGAGATATTTCCTTCTTAAAGGAGTCTTTTTCTTTTTATCTGTTTGTTTAGCTTTTATAGAAGCTTCGCATTGCTTTATCTTTATTATATTAGCTTTATTTATATTTATATTAAAATACCTTTTTCTTAGGTATCTATAAAGTGATTTATAATTTATATATCCCAATCTTTTATGCTAAAAAAGTATATCTATAGTCTTCGTTTTATTTATAGACTTTTTATCTTAATTTATAAAGGTATTGTCTATAGGTTTACTTATATTGTTTATAGATATATTGTCTATAGGTATATTGTTTACAGATGTTGTATTGTTTATAGATGTATTGTTTATAGATATATTATCTATAGGTATATTGTTTATAGATATTGTATTGTTTATAGATGTATTGTTTATAGATATATTACCTATAGGTATATTGTTTATAGATATTATATTGTTTATAGATGTATTGTTTATAGATGTATTGTCTATAGGTATATTGTTTATAGATATTATATTGTTTATAGATGTATTGTTTATAGATGTATTGTCTATAGGTATATTGTTTATAGAGCTTTTTATATTATATATTTTATTGTTAATTTAAAAGCGAGTCTTTATAACTATAAGGATATAATAAAGGCCGTTATTAACAAAGCCTTTTATAAGTATATTTGCCTCTTTATTTAAGAGAGTGATATTATCTTTACTTATTAAAGCAGAGGTATTAGAAAGAGATGATTGGCTTATAATATTAACACTAATTTATAGTATATAAAGACAGTTTTTTAATATATAGCGTATGTTGCTATTAAGAAATTTAAAATATAAATTCCCTGCGCCTTTAACTATAATAAAAGACGCTTTTCCCTAGGTAACAGTTATATATATATCTTTATAAGAAGAGAGGAGTGATTTACTATATACTATATGCTTAAAAGCCCCTTTATTAAAGATGAAGTTGTATATGTTCCCTTTTTTTATTTTTATAGTATTTTTATCCACCTTAGAAACAACCTAAGAAATAGAGGAAAGAAGAGGCTTTAAAGGTCCTATAATATTTCTTATATTAGCTTTCTTTTTCTCTTTTAAAGAGGTATATAAAAAAGGTGTATATAAAAGGGGTATAGTAAATATAAAGGGGGTAGAGGGCATAGAGGGTATAGAGGGTATAGAGGGTATCGAGGGTATTAAGGGTATCGAGGGTATTAAGGGTATCGAGGGTATAAAAGGTATCGAGGGTATCGAGGGTATCGAGGGTATCGAGGGTATTGAGGGTATCGAGGGTATAAAAGAGGGTATAGAGGGTATCGAGGGTATCGACGGTATCGACGGTATTAACGGTATCGAGGGTATAAAAGAGGGTATATAGGGAAGGGAAGGTTTATTTACCT
>JAPEBW010002125.1:0-15041 GCA_027405785.1 Ophiocordyceps robertsii
GTAGCTTTTAAGTCTTATATATAAGCTTAACCGCTTAATTCTCTTAGTTAAAGAGTTTTATATTAAGTTATAAAGGCTGCGCGTTATACTTTTATCCGAACTACTTAAGTAATTAACTCCTTTTATGCTTTTTTAAAGGCTTTTATAATCTTTAGTAAGAAGACCGCTTTTTCGTTTACTTATAAGTTATAGCTACTTAGTTAGCCTTTTTAAGCTATAAAAAACTTCTTTTTTAGCTTTCCGCCGCTTTTTTTTATTATATAGCTTTATAGGATTCGTTTTACTTCTTACTTATTTAAGTAAAGTATCCTTTTATCTTAAACTAGTCTTAATTATATAGCTAGCTTATCCGCTAAGCGTAGTTATACTACTAAAACGACTAAATAAATATTAAAGGACCTTTTTATATCTAGCTAGTATATAAGCTATCTTACTTTAATAATAACCTTAAACGGCTTAGTGCGTCTTTCTTAAAGCTTTATTAGTTTACCGCCCGCGATATAATAGCCTTTACTAAGCTATAGCTAGACTTAATCGCTAAGCTTAAATTTTAATAAGCGGTATTTCTTATTATATTTATCTTTTATAGCGGCTTAAGTATAAGTAATAGCTAACTTAGCTTTTTTTTATAAGACCTCTTAGTTTTATAAGTATAAGTAATTACTAAAAACCCAGAGGCTATTATCTATTTTTATTTTTATAATAAGCTTATTAAAGGCCGCGTAAATTATTAAGGAGAAGGAATTATTAAAGCTAAACTAAAAGGCGATTAGTATATCGGTTTAGTATAAGTTTAAGAAATTAGCGGTAAAGAATCGTAGCGCGATTTTTATAGTTTAGTTTTGCCTTTCCGATAAGCTATTAGTTTAAAGGTATTAAGCGGTAAATATAAGAAGCTTCGATCTAAAGGCTTATTATAAGGTCCGCTAAAATACTAAGGTAAACTTTATATCTTAGTTAAAGATTATCCCCTTTAAAATCCCTTAATTAGCGCAGAGTAGTTCGGTATATAATACTTATACTTAATCTTCCGCTATAAACTAATTATTGCTTAGAATAAGAAGATATATTTTTAAGAATTTATTAGTTATAGTTAGTAAGGTATTAAAGAAGTTCCTTATAAGATCTTTTTATAAAGATTGTTTAGCTTAAACTACTAAAAGCCTAGTAATAAAGTTTATCGCTATTATATAGTATAAAACTAGTAGGCTTTAAATTAGGATAAGCTACCTTAACGTCTTACTTTAATTAGTTTAGTTATAATAGTAAGTATTATAGCCGTCTATAACCTTATTTATATATCTACTAAGCTATAAGATTAAGAAGCTTTTAAATAGGTCTTACTATATATAGGTGCGGCTAGTATAAAAGTATTTAGCGTAAGCGTCTTTAACGATTTCCTTAGCATAGGTTTTAAGGATATATAGTCTTTAGCGTCCGTCGTTCTCCGTAAAGTATTATAACCTTTATAACTAAAAGAATAAAAGTCCGGGGACCTTATCCTTATCGCTAAGCTACGCTATAATTTTTACTTATTATATATCTTCTATATATCCGTTGATTATTTTTTAGCGGAGCGGCAATTTAATTAATACTTCTATATAAAGGAATATGCGGTCTATTATCTTATCTTTTTAAATACGTTTTAATTCCCCTTCTTAGTTTAAGGATACTAGCTTATTATCTTAGTACGGTAAATATAAGAGCGCGTTTAGTATAACGTTTTTAACGCTTAAGATATAGCATACCTTAAGCGGGAATTAGCTTAAGTATTAAAACGCGAGGACTAGCTTATCGTTAAATTTTATATTAATAAAGAATAAGGATTTCTAGTATATAATTCTATAAGTGCTTATATAGTCGGTAAAGATAACTACTTATAGCGTTCTTACGGATAGTACTATAATACGTAGCTTATATACTGCTTATACTAAACCGGCTACTTTAAGTTCTATAAGCTAATATTAAGGTTCTCCGCTTTAAAGGGCGCGGCTTAAGTAAATAATAAGCTAGACCTTAGTCTAAGCTAATAGCGTCTTTTTATCCTATTTTATGCCTTCTTTTAAGTAAAAAACTATAGCCGCTACTTTATATTTTCGGGATATATCGATTTAAATAAATAGTTATTAAGCGGGGTTAAAGTAATAAATCGTTTAAAGCTTAGTAAGTTTCTTAGTTAAAATCGCAAAGGCCTCTTTTTCTTTTAAAGTAAGCTAAAAAGCAGCTTTTATAGCGTATTAAGCTTATCCTTAGCCCTTTAAAGGGACTCCTTCTTCTTATCTTACTTAAAGTAACTTTATCTTTTATTTTTATAAGACGTTAACTTCCTTAGCGAAATATAAGACCGTATAGCGTAGCTACTTAATAAGGCCGATCTATTTCTTAAGCTATTAAAGGTTCTTTAAAAACGCGATATCCTTTAAGGCTCGCACGCGTTTATTTATATTTATTAAGCTTATAGCGTTTACCTTAAATTTAAGGAGCTATATAAATAGGTACGCTAAAAAGGACTTTAGTCCGGATAAGGTAATATTATAATCGTAAAAGGCGCGGAATACGGCTTTTAAATATTAAAGGTGTTTTTTAGCTATATTAAAGTAGATAATAATATCGTTAATATAAGCCGCCGCGTATTTTTAGTATTTACGGAGGACGTTATTAATAAACCTTTAAATATATACTAAGGAGTTCTTAAAGCCTATAAGTATTATTAGTAATCTTTTTAGCCCGCGATAGCTTATAACTATAAACCTTTCTTAGTAGTCTTAATAAACTAAGAATTAGTAAAAAAACGATTATATATTTACTATACTAATAAACTTCTTTTCTTAAAGGCGTTTAATTATATCGCTTTAAAAGAGCATTAAGTAAGCATTTAAGGTAGTAATAGTATTAATCCCCTATAAGTTTATAACTACTTACTACGCCTTATAGCATAAGGATAAGGAGATAAGGCGCGGACTAATTACCGCTAGTTAGGGCTAGTACTACGGACTAATTACCGCTAGTTAAGGCCGGTACTATAAACTAATTACCGCTAGTTAGGCTAGTATAACGGACTAATTACCGTATATAATTATATATAAAGGTTTAGAAATAGTAAAAAGCTTATCTATTCTTAAAGGTATAACTAGCTACTTTATACTTAGTCTTTTAAGCTACTTTTAAGGATCTTTAACTATACTATCTATAGTATATAAAGTAAACCGTAAATATCCTTATAGAATCGCTTAATAAACTAAGTATAAGCCCGGTTAAAAACACTATAAACTATAGTTAGGGAAATCCTTTAAATATCCTTAGATATCCCTTAAAAATCGCGGTAAGGTTTATCCTATATCTTCTAGGGTGCTTCCGTAGTTAAAAACAGGTCGAACTATAGTTAGGATATCCCGCGGAAATCCTTAAAAATCCCTTAAAGATACCGGCGGAATCCGCTTAATAGTTTCTACGGTATCTCTTATAGTTAGATACGTCGTAAACTATAGTTAGGTAGGCTCCTAACTATCCGTAGTTATATCCCGGAAACCTTAGCGGGGTCCGACCGGTAATGTTCGTTATATCTCCTTAGGCGAGCCTTCGTAGTGCGTGCTCCGGGCGTTCTTATCGCGGGGTTCCGTAAGGCTTCCTTAAGAGTAAAGTAAGGAGTCCAGGCGTAGCCGTTTAGATTCTATAACAATACTATTAATTAAGTAGTAAAGATAGTAAATAGTACGATAAGTTATAGTATTACTTAGCTACTTACTTTATTATAAGACTAAAGCTTATAAAAAGGAAAGTCTTTCTTAGCTTTAGTTACGGGGGCCTATTAACTACTTATTAAGTTAAGACTAAAAGCAAGGCTTCTTACTTAGTATATTTCTTATACTTAGTTAGCTTATACTATTAAAACGCCTTAAGCTATTTAGTTAAAAGTATATTAAATATACTATTTATAAATATTTTAGTAATATAAAGTTATAGTTTTATCCTTAGTTAGTATTATTATATAAGTACGCGCAATTAAAATATAGTAGTATATACGCTTAGTAGTTGTATATAATTAAATATAGTATTAAATATATAGGGTTATATATAAAGTTATAATAACGTTAATTACCTTTAAGTAATTATAAGTATTACGCTTATATATTAATAGTAATATACTAGTTAAAAGTTTATTATACTTATCCCCGGACCCTTTATTTTTCTTCTTTTTTTTAACTCTTTTATAATTATTTTACTATTAAGTTTTTTATACCTTTTCGCTCCTTATTTAATATATATTTTATACCTCTTTATTATCGCTAATATAACCCTTATAATATAGTAGTTATATACTTAAGAAGTATACTAGCTATAACGCTAAGGTTAGTTTAAATCTAGCTAAAGGCATAGTCTTTTTAGCTAAACTAGCAGACCGCGCTAACTTACTATAAAATTAGCTAATTAGCGCTTTTAAAATCGCTTATAAATTTACTAGCAGCTTAGCCCCGTTATAAGTAGGCCCGCCTAGGCCTAGTCCTACTTAAGCGCGACGACGACTCGCTAAGGGCGCGGCCCTTAGCCCCGGTTTAGTCCTTAACCGGGATAATAAAAACCTATACCGGATAACTAGCAATTCTAATAATAATAACGCGGCGCGGTGCCGATATAATAACTTAGTAAGGGCCCTTCGGGACTTAGTAAACCTAAAAGCGCCCCCGGCCTAGCTAAAGGCCGGCAGAATCATTTAGCCCGCTAAGCCTCGCGGCGGCTTAAAATAAGGCGATAACCTAGAATATATATTTCGGTAGATAATTAAATACCTATAAAAAATTCTATCGACTAATAGCAATTAAGAGATACGTTAATTACTTACTATAAAGTTATTATCGCTTCGTAGCGGGCTTATAGTAGTTTAAGCTAATTAACTAACCGACTTATTTATAGCCGGCGCCCCCCCTTTTTTTATATATAGTTATAAAGGCTAATATAGTAAGACTTAGAGCGAAAGAGTAGCGGAGGGTTTTTCTTTAAGCACTCCGGTTTCCTTTTATATAAAAACCAAGCGATAGCTTAAAAACCTATAGATAGTTCCTTAGCGTAAACTTAATAATAATATCGCTAATATACCTCGTACTTTAAAGCCGCGCTAAATTAATAAGCGCGCCGATTTCTTATATTAAATATAGTATTAACTCTTAAGGGGTTCGCTTTTAAAGTATTATAGTCGCGACTTAGGTTTTTCTTAAGTTTTTAACTCTTTTTTAGCTAAAAAGGCTAGTACTAGTATTAAAAGAGGTTAGGTTAAGGAGATACTTAGCTTATTATTACCTTATAATAAGGGAGCACTTTTTAAAAAGGTGCTTATACTTAACTTTACGCTTATCCTTAAGGATATAGTAATTAATATACTTATTAACGATTAGTAAGTATAAAGGAAGTTTTTTATCCTTAGTATTAATAGTGCTAATAATAATACTACTTTCTTAAAGTAATAGTAATAGTAAGACTAATTAAGCCTTAAGATATTAGCGATACTTAGCTATAATACTTTACTTATTACGCCTCCCCTTAAAGAAGAGTAGCTTAATATAACGGGCGGTAGTAATAGCGATAGCTATAATAATACTTAAATTAATATAAGTAAAAATAAGGCTAATATCCTTATTATTTTATAAGTAAAACGTATATAGTTTAAGGTTAAAGCCCGCGCTATCCGTACTAATAGTATAATACTTATTAAACTTTAGTATATATATTATTTTTATATTGCTATTATAGCTTATAAAGCATTTAAGCTAAAGCTTATTAAGGTTATAAAGATTAAGTATATTTCCTTTAATATTACCTTTATAAGGTATAAATAATACTATTAGTATATAGCTACTTATAATTAAGTATATTATAAATTAACTATAACTATTAATAAAATTTATTATCGCTATTTATTAGCTAATTATTATATAAGCAGCTATATTTATAGCTAGCGACTATATTAATATAGTTATTATACTTTATTATATTTAAGAGCTTAATATACTTAACGTTAATAATACTAACTTTAAGAACGATAATAGTAATAATAACGCCTTTATATTTAGTAAGGAGGCTTATTACTATCTTACTATAATAGCTTAGTATCTTTATAAGGCGTTTAATATTACTAAGATAACTTATTAAAAGGAAAATAGTATTATAAGTATTAAAAAAAACTTTATAGTAATTAATATCCGATTAATATACTAATAATTAGCTAACGATTTCTTAGTCTTAGTATAGCGACTATTCTACGCTTATCGATAAGCGGCGCGAGCTACTTACTTAGTTACCCCGGCGCCGCTTTTTAATATCGACGTAGCTAGTCCGGAGTACTATACTTAAAAAGTATAGTTAAAACTCTAGCTACTTATAAGCGATATAAGCTATATATCTTAGCAATATGCCTTACTTATTATAAAGGCGGAGGTAAGTACTATGCTAATTAAGATATAGCTAATAAAGAAAAGGGGGATATTAACGTTTCCCTCCTTAACCGATATAAATAAAGTAACTATTTAGTAAGTTCCCGCGATACCGGTAAAGCGTTAATATAAGTAAAAGACGGTTTAGGTTTATCTTTTTTTTTATCTTTCTTTTATCTCTTTTTTATTAATAACGTAAAGTAATAATAGCTTAGCTTATAATTTCTTTCTTTTTTCGTTATTATTTAAAGGAGGACTTAGCTTAGCTTTATATTTTCCTTTAGTTATTTACTCTCGCTTACTTTTCTTCCCCGTTTTATATTTTACTAATTTATAAATAGTTACCTTAACCGGGGATATAGTTAATTAGTAGTAAATCGGTACTAAGTCGGTAAGGAATCGTAACTTAATAAGTAGGTTATCCTTATACCCTTAGCGTCTTAGCTTTTACTTAGTTTTGCGTTTTTCCTTTTTCTTAATAAAGTTAGTAAAGTATTCGCTAATAAGTACTTAGCTATTTACTATATCCTTAGCGTTAACTTACTAATTATACTTTATTAGCTATTCTTTTTACTTAATTAAGAAGAAAGTATTGCTTTTAATACGTTTCTTATTTAATACTTTTTAAACTTCTTATTTACTTTCTTTATCTTAAAGGTTAAGTATTATTAACGGTTTAGCGCCTTCTTAATCGCTTAGCCTTTCGTTTTAAGGTTTTAATAAGCTAACGTAAAATATATTATATATATATAAGGACTTATTTAAAAAAGCTAAATAATAAGCTTACTTCTTAATAGCTTATAGTACTAAAAAAGGTTTAATATACTTAAGAGATAGCTTCCTCTTCTTATCCTTAAAGCGTAAATTCTTTATAAAGAGCATAATAAGGTTACTAACTTTAAGTAAAAGTAGTTAATGCTTAAAGTTATAGTACTTTACTTATACTTTAATAGCCTTTTACTAGTATTCCTTAAGTTATTATCGTAGAGTTTTTAGCTTATTAATTCTTACTTTTACTTTAAGCACCTCCCCCTTTATAATATCGTCCGTAATATTAATATAAAAGTTTAGCTAGTAGTTAAAAAGGGCCTTATTAAGAGATAGCTTAGTAATAGTATTAGTTACGTTATTATATATAAATTATACTACTTAAAGAAAAGACGCTTAGTTTATTTATTTTAAATTTATAAAGTATCTTAAGTAGTAGTATACTGCTTAATTTATAGGTTTTATTTACTTATTAGTTTAAAGGTAAAACGCTATCGATAACTTACGTTTTACTTATAAGATAAAATATAGGTTTAATTAAAACTTATTAGTAAATAGTAATTCTCTATCTATAACTACGCCTTTTAAAAGCCTATATACTAACTTAATATTAAAATAAAATGCCTTTACTAGCTTAAGCGCGTTTATTATCTTAAAATATAAAATAAAGAGGTAGTACTTAGTATATCGGTTTATAATTATTAGTATTACGTTAACTTCTTATCCCTTATATTATATATTTAGCAGACTTATAGTAAAGTCTATTAATAGTTCTTTTTATAGTCGCACGGGGTATAGCAATAATTATATAGCGCCGTAAAGGCGATACCTCCTTAATATTTCGCCTTAATATACTAAGTATTCTTAGATATATTAATTAATATCCCTTACTATATTTTTTAGTAGAAATTTCTTAATAGTAATTTACCTATTTATTAGCCTTTAAAGTATTTTACTAATAAGTCGTTATAGTAAAGTTATATTAACTCTTACTATAAGGTAGTATTAAAAGGTACTATAATTCGTCCTTTTTATAGCAGTAATCTATTTAGTCGTAATAACTAAGGATACCTTTCTTTTAAGAAGTCTTTAGTTGCTTTTTATTAAGCAATTACTATATCTTTACTTTAAGTGCGTTTTAGCAATTTCAATAAAGTATTAAGAACTTCTATAGTATATATTAAAAGGCCGTAAGCTATATCTCTTATAATCTTCCTTAAAAGTAGCTATTTATAACTAGCTCTTTTTTTAACTTATATAGCTAGTTACTTAAAGTCCGCTTTTAAGTTAGTAGTAGTTCGCTATATAAGAGCTTATATATTTTCCTTATATAAAGGCAACTCGCTATGCTTATACTAGCTTAAAGTTAAGCTTTCCTTTCCTTATAAAGACTTCTTATTATCCCCTTATAGATTATTAATAATTCTATAATTTATTAATACTAGCTTTAACTAAAGCTTTAATAGTAATTTTATAAATAAGGGCTTCTTACCTTTATATTTAAGCATTCTTAATAGTGCGTTAGCCGGGTTTAATTTCCTTGCCTTATACTTAATCGTAAAGTTAAATAGCGCTAAGTATATATACTATCGTGCTTATCTTTAATTAAAGAAGGTTTAGCGTATAAACGTTTAAAGGTTAAAGTAGTTAGATAAGACTTTTACTTATTACGCGGCTTTTTTAATATAGTATTGCTAGTATTTAAATAACTTTATAATAGTAAATAGTTCTTAATCCGGGACTTTATAGTTAAACTTAGCTCCGGTAAACTTTCTTAAATAAAATGCAATTAAATAGTACCGACTTTTATTATTAAGCTAGGATAAAATGCCTACTATTATATATTATAATATATTAGTTTTAATTTCAGTATACCTCTTTAAGTTATAGTATTAAGGTAAAGGTATATTAATAAATACGTCTTTTAAGGACTAAAACGCTATAAATTTAGTTACGTTTAGGTTTACTCTCCTTAGCTTCTTATTATTACTACTACTTTTTAATAGTGCGGTAAGAAGTGCGACTATATAAAAGTAGCAGTAGATAAAACGATAGTAGTAGTTATAGAACTTAAAGAAGAATTAAATATCTTAATAAGTATTAAATACTATCTATTTAGCGATTACTTTTACCTATTAAAAATCTATTAATACCTTATTAACTAATATAATAAAACTAAGAAATATAACTAATTGCTAATAAAATATATATTTAGATAGCTTTATAAATAGTTATGCTATATATAGCCTCTTTATTACTTATTAAAGGTATTTAGTATATTCCCTTTCTATTTTTAAGACGATAACGATATTATTAAGATATACTATAAGAATAATATTAATAAGGCCTTTTAATACTTTATTAATATAGCTTTTAAAAGTAGCTAAAGTGTTAATTAAGCTAAATAGTATAATAAAGTATTTAAAGTATTTAAAGCATAATTAAAAGGCTATCTTTTACTTATTGCCTTCTTTTATATATATATACTAATATACGTTTTAAATATTAATCTTAAAAAAGAATTTAGTTCTTTAATAACAGTTAAGGATCTCCGAAATAAGAAGTAAAGGGTACCGATTCTTTTATATAACGCGGTTAAGTCCCCGGTAGTTTATATAAAGATAAAGGCTACTATCCTTCTTTAAGATAAAAAGAATTAGTGCGCTTATTAAGCTTTATAATTCTTAGATAATGCAACGTCTTATAAATTTACTAATTTAGTTCTTTAATACTTATAATTCGTTATAAAATAAAGAGTAAATCGGTCTAAAGGGTAGTTTTATATTAAAAGTTAAGTTAATTATATAATCTATTCCTTTCTTAATTAGTAATAAGTTAGACTTATTTACTAAGAATATATCTTTAAAATATATTTTTAAATCGGTATAAAGTTAGTAGTATCTCGGTTTATTCTCTTTTTAGAATATTTTTATCGTCGTCCTTATTTAATAACGGAATTAGCTTAAGGTTAGTAGCGATTATATAAATATAGGCTTTATTCTAGCAATCCCTTACGAATTTTCGTAGACTTAATAAGGTGCCGCTACTAATTTAGTGCTTAAACTACTATTACTTTTTTTATAGAATAATATAGATTTTCTTATCCGTAATTACTATAGTTAACTATAAAATTAGTATATAGTTATTTAAAGTTAACTTATTAGTATTAACGCAGTACTAAGTAATTATCTTTTTAGTGCCTTTTATATTAGTAATTCTTATTAAAACCTCTTAAACCTTATTATTATTTACTTAACTATTACTTAGTCTTAAAAGCTTAAGATATAATAGTAAGACTTATATTAAGCCTTATTAACATACGAAATATATATCTACTAAGGTATACTTAGATACTATAAGTTTACTATACTATAAGTTTGTAAGTATACCTTTATATTAATAAGGTTTCGCCTTAATAATACTATAAGAGTCTATAATAGCTCCCCTTAAGGTATTAATATAGCTAAAGGAAAGGCGTTTACTCTAGCCTTTAAGCATTTCCCTATAAAGCGTTTTTAATATATAAGGTATTCGCTAAAGTATTTATAGTTAAAGCTAAGGTATACTTATTTATATAGTAACCGAGCTTATTATATTTAAAATAGATAACTCCTTAGTTTTAAGATAAGTCTTAGCTTTAGCCTCGCCCTTTTTTATAACCTTAGCTATAGCTATATTAAGAGGTATTTAAATATAAGTCTCCCCTTATTATTATTAAGGTATTAATAGTGCCTTAGTAGTAAGAACCTCTTTATTACTATCTACTATAGCCTTTTTTATTATAAGAAATTCTACAGTTAGAGGATCCTAAACCTATTCCGCACTATCTTAATTTAAAGCTTAAACTTAAACGGCGTTTCTTACTATTTATAGTATCTTAATAGCATTAAGCTACTTAAACTAGTTCTTCTTTACTATACTTATAAATAGGTATTAAATAAAAGTTAAGTTACTTTTAAAGCTTTAGTCGTAACTTAGCGAAAAACCTTAATAACTATATTTACTTTAATAGCCGCTCGAAATACCGTTTAATAAAGTTAAGGTAAAGGCTAAACTTTAATAAAGACTATATATCTCGCTACTAAGCGTTCTTTAGCTACGTTGCTAAGAGTATTTCTTTATTTACCGTGTTCTTAATAAGCATAAGTATTTATTCCTTAAAATAGATCTAGCTTATACTATATTATTCTTAATTAATTAGCGGCTATTCCTTAAGGTATTAGCGCTATCTTGCTTTATAGTCGGTATATATATAATCTACTATAAAGAGGATTTTAACGTTATTTTAGCGGAATCGTCGGGGTATAGCTTTAAACGTATTCTTTAGGGTATAAAGCTAGTTAACTCGTTTCTAAGAATTAGTTAGTTAAGCTAACTAAGTAATGTTTTTAAGCTTTATCTCGCTACCGCGATTAGCTATTAAATTAAGGGAGTTTAACCGGTAACGCCTTTTTAATTAGTTAAGGAGTAAACCTCCTTTTTCTTATATTTCCTCTTTAAGCTATACGATACGCTTTAATAACTATTAAGTCTCCTTTAGTTTCTTAATATAAGTTTAAAGGGCCCTTTATTTTCTTTAAAGTAGCGGGGACTAAGTACTTACTAATAAGGATATTCTTAACGGCACTTTTATTATCTTAAGTATAAAGGGTATTTAGTCGGATTTATTATTTAAATAAATCTCTTATACTTATAAGCCTAAATTAAGGTTATGTTAGCTTCGCCGCGCCGGTTTAGCACCGCTTTATGATCTTTTTGCTAATACTACCTTTACTAAGTAATTTAAAAAAGAAGCTTTAAAACCTATAAGGAGATAGTCTTACAATACTATTAATTAAGTAATAAAAATAGTAAATAGTATAATAAGTTATAGTATTACTTAGCTACTTACTTTATTATAAGACTAAAGCTTATAAAAAGAAAAGTCTCTTTTAGCTTTAGTTATAAAGGCTTGCTAACTACCTATTAAGTCGGGACTAAAAGCAAGGCTTTTTACTTAGCGTATTCCCCGCACTTAGTTAGCTTATACTATTAGTACTATTTTTATAGCTATACTTAAACTCCTTACTTTACTTTTAAAAAGCTTTATAAACCCTTATAATAAGAACGCTTAAAGCACGCGCTATAAAAGCTTGCTTAAAAAGATATAATAGATATTACTAGTTAAACCCCGCTAAGGTTTCCGAGATATAACTATAAAGGCTTAAAAGCCTATTTAATTATAGTTTACAATACTTTTAACTATAAAAGATATTATAAAAACTATTAAGCGGATTCTGTTAATATCTTTAAAGGATATTTAAGGATTTCTGCGGGATATTTTAATTATCTTTTAGCCTGTTTTTAATAATAAAAGCACTTTAAAAAATATAAGATAAACTTTATCGCGATTTTTAAGGGATATTTAAGGATATTTAAAGGATTTCCTTAATTATAGTTTATAGTATTTCCGATTAAGCTTATACTTAGTTTATTAAGTAATTCTATAAGGATATTTATAATTTCTTTATATACTAATAATAAATAGTAAGATAAAATCGTTAAAAGTCCTTAATATTAGCTTAAAAAACTAAATATAAAGTAGCTAGTTATACTTTAAAGAAACGATAAGCTTTTTTTTTATTTTTAAACCCTTATATACGTTTATATATAATTATTAGTTTATTATACTAGCTTAACTAGCAGTAATTAGTTTATAATTCTAGCCTTAACTAGCGGTAATTAATCCGTGCTTTATCTCTTTATTTTTATACTATAAAGCATAAGAAATAGTAATAATTCTTACTTATCTAAATAGAAATCCTTTAAATATTTACTAAGCTAAAAGCGACTATATTATATAATTATAAAAGAGTGATTTTACTACTTTAATAAATTAGCTATTTAATCCTTACCTATTTAGCTAAGCATAGGGGGGTGTATAAATTATATAAAAACCCGCATTAAATAGCCTAGCTTCGGCTCGTTATTTTTCAGGTCCTTACGTCCTTATACGATATTTATAACGTTATATACGGAACTAAGGAGGTTAGGGTAGCTAGATAAAATAAGGATCCGCCTAGACCTAAACTAACCTTAACTAACTTTAAATATAAATTGCCGCATAAGGAAGGGATATCTAGCCACGGGGTAAAATGCTTTAAAATTAACAATCCTCGGGCTATAAGACCTCCTTAAGGCCGGTCCGGATATGTTACTCCGTTCCCTCACATTTATCTATAAAACGCGAATCTCCCGCTACTAAATAGCTAGAGATTCTATAAGCACTTACGCACTTAATCCTTTATTAATTAATTCTAGCTTAATCCTACCTTATATAATATTAACTCCTTTATTACGTAATGAAACGTGATCTCCTTATTTTCCTATAATTTTGCTGCTGCTTTAACTTTTAATAGGTTATAAGCCTAGCTTAGCTTACTACGCCGGGAAATCAATTTCTCCTTTAAATAACTTTAGAAAATTCCGAGATAAATACGACCCCTTTCCTTAATTACCTGTCTAACCGTCCTTAAAATTTAACGTTAATTAAACGACTAAATCTCTTAGAATTTATACCTAAAGATATCTTAACCTTAATTACCTCCTTTAATCTCTTTCCTTTTTTAGAAATCCCCCGATCTATATAAAGTTCTCTTAAAATTTCCTCCTCTCCGCTAAGATCTATTCTATCCTTAGAAATTTGCCTAGAATTTTCTTTACTTATCCCTACCGACTTCTTTTATCTTTCGACCTTTCTTAGGTTAAAAATTAACTTTTCTTTACTTACTTATTCTATCTTACTAAAGATATATAAAATAGTAGGCTAAAAAGAATACGAGTTTTTTAAGTTAAAGGGTAATTTAAATTATACCTTATAGACTACTAAAATATAAGCAAATCTTATTAAAGAAAAGCTTATAGCTACTTTAAAATAAGCAAATTATATAAAGACGGAAGAGGCTCTTGCCTTAATTTTCCTATACTTATAAGATAGTCCCTTAATATAGATTAAGCATATAACTACTACTAAAGATGCTTAGGAAGAGCTATAAAAGCTATATAATCCCTTGAATTTCTCGTCGAGTTATTTGCTTATAAAATAGCTATTTAACTTAAGTCCTTCCGACTTATAGTTAGAGAAATACCTTTATAAGGTAAAAAAGGTCTACGAGGAATTAAAATCTTAAGAAATAGATATTCCGGAAGTAGTTCTTATAGCATAGATTTTAAATTCCCTTAGCGGGGAATTTAGAAGCTATATAACTAATATCACGTAAAGCTTTAAGCATAATTCTATAGCCTTCTCTCTTAAGACCCTTATAGCTAGTCTTCTAAATAAAGCTAAAAGGGTAGAGGATATAGAGGACTCTTTAGAGAAAGCTTTCTTACTTCGGAAAAAGCCTTAGAAAAAGCAGGGGAATTCCTCGAATTCTTACTATAAAGAATGCAAAAAACCAGGCCACTTAGTAGCTAATTACTTCCGGCTTTACCCTAAAAAGCCCCTTCTTATTAAGTGCCTAAAGGAAAGAAAACAGACGATTTAAATAAGACAACTAAGAAGAAACCTACCTTAAAAAAGTCTTCTTCTTCTTTTTCTTCTTCTTCTAAAAAGGAAAAATAAAAGAAAAGAGTAGAAGAAGTAAAATTAAGCGAAAAAGGAGATAAGGTTCTAAATTTAACCGAAATAGACCTCGATATAAATCTTATCGACCTTTCTCGGTTATCCTCTCCTCTTTCTCGAGTCCTTACCCCCGGGGTAGCCTTAAATAACCCTTTAAAGGTAATTTTAACCTCTATAGATTCCCCTATAGCAGTAGCTAAAAATACTCTTTTAAGACCTTTAAAAGCCTTACTCCCTCAAATCCA
>JAPEBW010002126.1:0-15041 GCA_027405785.1 Ophiocordyceps robertsii
CTTTAGGCTAATTCCGAGGATCTCTAACTATGCTATCTATAGTACGTAAAGTAAACCGTGGATATCCTTATAGAATTACCTAATAAACTAAGTATAAGCCCGGTTAGAAACACTATAGACTATAGTTAGGGAAATCCCTTAAATATCCTTAGATATCCCTTAAAAATCGCGGTAAGGTTTATCCTATATCTTTTAGGGTGCTTCCGTAGTTAAAAACGGGTCGAACTATAGTTAGGATATCCCGTAGAAATCCCTAAAAATCCCCTAAAGATACCGGCAGAATCCGCCTAATAGTTTCCATAGTATCTCTTATAGTTAAATACGTCGTAAACTATAGTCGGGTAGGCTCCTAACTATCCGTAGTTATATCCCGGAAACCTTAGCGGGGTCCGACCGGTGATATTCGTCGTATCTCCTTAGGCGAGCCTTTATAGTGCGTGCTCCGGGCGTTCCCGTCGCGGGGTTCCGTAGGGCTTCCTTAAGAGTAGAGTAAGGAGTCCGGGCATAGCCGTTTAGATTCTATAATAACTCCCCCGGGCAAGAAAGAAAAGCTAACGTCCTCGTCGGTTTAAAGTAAGGATAAAGTAAAGGGGGTGCTAAGTAATAGCTTCGTAGTGGCGATTTTACGCTATATTAGTAGTGCGCCGTCCTTATCCTTCCGATAGTTTTATCGGCTTATCCGGCTAATAGTAGCCGGGCAGCTCGGGATAGTTAGTAAGCGGCTTTATCGTAGATCCTTACCTCGTATTTAGTCGTGCGGCTTTATCCTTATTAAGGTAATTAGCGCGTTTAGCTAGAACTTATAGTAACGTTTTTCCGACTCTTCTTTAGGGCGTATGTTTAGGCCCTTACTAGGCAGTAAGGAGTCTCCGCGCCGGGGCATACTTAAGTTCCCCGGCGGGATATATTACGAGAGACTAGCTTTATTCGGGCCTTATCTCGTATTATTGTCTTACTTACCCTTCCTACGCCGTTTTTTAATCCTCCGCTAAGTCTCCCGTTCTACTTACTAGCCCTATAGGCCGCCTATAGGCGAGATATTATATTCTACCTACTGCCGCTATCGTAGTTATCCCCCGCTCTCTATCGCCGGGCTTTCCGACCTATTATCCTTCTTACGCGGCGCTACTGCCCACGCCTTTCCGCCGACCGACGCGCGTCTAGCTACCGGGAAGGTATCGAGGTAGGGGTGCGCCGTCCCGCTAATATTAATAGGTATAGTAAGCACCGGGGTGTCGAACGTCTATATTCCCGCTTAAAAGCGGGTAACGAGGTCCTCGATAGCCTTAGTGCTTAACTCCTCGCTCTTAAGGTTCTAGACGTGCTTAATAGTCTTAAAGAACCTCTATACGGAGGGGGCCTTAAAGGCGAGAATGTAGAGCGCGTAGTCGGTGCGGCCGATAAGGCGGATATCGAAGCCTAAGAACTTTATTGCCTAGGTTAAAGTTAGGTTGCGTTTAGACTCTTCGCGGGCCTATAGGTAGAACTTAGCGTAGTTTATAGCTAGGCGGAAACTCCCGATTATTATAATCTCGTCGCCGGAGTATAGGCCTGCGAAGCTAGGTCCGTTAAAGATCGTGTTAGTTATTACTAGCGGCTCTTATAGGATCGGGCGGCGGAATATATCGCGAGGCTAGTTATCGCTATCTCCTCCGGTTAGGGAGGGACGGCGGATAGACTGCAGTAGGGCGCTCGTGCGCCTCTATATAGCCGGGCTAAGCGTGGCGGCGGGCGGGAAGAGCGTTCGCTAAGAGGGACTAAACGGGTCCTTAAGGCCTATAGCGGCTATAAGCTAAGAAGGGGATTCTATAGCATAGGCTAGACCGCGTGCGAAGCGAGACGGGGTTTCGGCCGTAGTCGCTTAGGACGCCGCTATAAACCCGGCTATAAACTAGTTAAGCTAGGCCTCGGACACATAGTCGAGGACGGCGCGGATATCGTTTTAGTCGTTTAGCTAGAGCGGGTTTCCGCTAGCCACGGCGGCTACTATAGATCTTAGGACTATAGCGAGGTTAGCTAACCTTAAGGCGTTAAGCATCGGCTAGTTATTCCGCTAATAAAGATTTCCGGCTACGCCTTAAAAAATATACGGGCGGCGGGGGCTTCCAGACGGTAGGAGCTAGGCGGGAGGCATAGCGGAGTTACCGCGAAACCGGCTATCTAGACCTCGCTGCGGTATAGGGCCGGGAGGCGAGTCGTCCGAGTTAAGCGTTTAGAGAGGGTGGTATAGGCCGTCCCTTATAGTGCTGTAGTCTAGGTCGAATCCGTCGGCTCGGGCGCGGCTGCGGAAAGCGGCGTAGGTTTATGCGGAGGCTTAAACCTAGAGGTTCTAGCTCTCGCCGAGGGACTTAAGGCTACGGAGGATAGTCGCCTCGTTTCCGTAGAGCTCGAGAGCTCGTTTATATCCTTCGTATTAAAGGCGTGGGGGCTTACGGGAGAGCGGGCTAAAGAAGTGGTTGCGGAATAGCTAGTCTCGGCTACGGGAGACGTTAAACGATAAAGGGACTTAGAACGCGAGCATAAAGATCGTAAGCTTAAGGTAGAGAAAGTTATGCGTATAGGAGTAGGCGAGGTGCGGCGGGCTATAGCCGGCGGTAGAGGGAAATATAGTTATAGAAGGAAGAAAAGAAGAGAGAGAGGGCGGGCGGCGGAGAGAATTTAAATAGGTGTGCCGTAGGGCTAAAAGGGCCTTATTGCTTAAGGTAAACGGCGGTATGTTATTATTAAAATAACTAATTACCCTAAGCGTAGTAAGTTACGGTTTCTCGTGACCCGTAGCAGCTTTTAGGTCTTATGCTTAGGCCTAACCGCTTAATTCTCCTAGTCGGAGAGTTTCGTATTAGGTTATAAGGGCCGCGCGTTATGCTCTCGTCCGAACCACTTAGGTAGCTAACTCTTCTTATGCCTTTTCGAAGGCTTCTACGATCTTCGGCGAGAAGACCGCTTTTTCGTCTACCTACGAGTTATAGCTGCTTAGCTAGCCTTTTTAAGCTACGAGGAACTCCTTCCTCGGCTTTCCGCCGCCTTTCTTTATTATGCGGCTTTATAGGATTCGTTCTACTTCCTACTCGTCTAGGTAAGGTGTCCCTTCGTCTTAGACCGGTCCTAAGCGTGTAGCTAGCTCGTCCGCTAGTCGTAGTTATGCTACCGAAACGACCGGATAAATATTTAGGGACCCTTCTATATCTAGCCGGTATACGAGCTATCCTACTTTAGCGGTAACCTTAAACGGCCCGGTGCGTCTTTCTTAAAGCTTCGCTAGTCTGCCGTCCGCGACGTAGTAGCCTTTGCTTAGCTATAGCTAAACCTAATCGCCGGGCTTAAATTCTAGCGGGCGGTGTTTCTTATCGTATCTATCCTTTATAGCGGCCTAAGCGCAGGCGATAGCTAACCTAGCTTCTTCTTATAGAACCTCTTAGTTCCGTAAGTACAAGTAGTTACCTAAGAACCGGAGGCCGTCGTCTATTCTTATCCTTATAATAAGCTTACTAAGGGCCGCGTAAATCACTAAGGAGAAGGAATTGTTAAGGCTAAACTAAAGGGCGATTAGCGTATCGGTCTAGCGTAGGTCCGGGAAATCGGCGGTAAAAAATCGTAGCGCGATTTCTACGGTTTAGTTTCGCCTTTTTAATAGGCCGTCGGTTTAAGGGTGCTAGGCGGTAAACATAAGAAGCTTCGATCCGAAGGCTTGCTATAAGGTCCGCTAAAATGCTAAGGTAAACTTTATATCCCGGTCGGAGATTATCCCTTTTAGAATCCCTTAGTTAGCGTAGAGCAGTTTAGTATATAACGCTCGTGCTTAGTCTTCCGCTATAAACTAGTCGTTGCTTAGGATAAGGAGACACATTTTTAAGAATTTATCGGTTACGGTTAGCAGGGTATTAAAGAAGTTCCCTACGGGATCTTTCTATGGGGATTATTCGGCTTAGACTACTAAGAGCCCGGTAATAAAATCTATCGCTATCGTGTAGTATAAAACCGGCGGGCTTTAGATCGGGATAAGCTACCTTAGCGTCTTACCTCGGTCGGTTTAGTTACGGTGGCAGGCATCGTAGCCGTCTACGACCTTATCTATATATCTGCTAAGCCGTGGGATTAAAAAGCTTTCGGATAGGTCCTGCTATATGCGGGTGCGGCCGGCATAGAAGTATCTAGCGTAAGCGTCTTCGACGATCTCCTTAGCGTAGGTCTCGGGGATATATAGTCTCTTGCGTCCGTCGTTCTCCGTAAAGTATAGCAACCCCTACGACCGGAGGAATAGGAGTCCGGGGACCCCGTCCTTATCGCCGAGCTGCGCTATGATTTTTGCCTACCGTGTGTCTTCCGTATATCCGTCGATTATTTTCTAGCGGAGTGGCAATTCGATTAATGCTTCCGCGTAGAGGAACACGCGGTCCGTTATCTCGTCTTCTTAAATGCGTTCTAATTCCCCTTCTTAGTTCGGGGATACCGGCCTATCGTCTTAGTGCGGCAAACGTAAGAGCGCGTCCGGCACGACGTTTTCGACGCCTAGGATATAGCATACCTTAAGCGGGAATTGGCTTAAGTATTAAGACGCGAGGACTAGCTTATCGTTGGATTTTATGCTAGTAGAGAATAGGGATTTCTAGTATACGATTCCGCAGGTGCTCGCGTAGTCGGTAAAGACGACTACTTATAGTGTTCTTACGGACAGTACTATAGTGCGTAGCTTACGTATTGCTTATACTAGACCGGCTACTTCGAGTTCTATAAGCTAGTATCGGGGTTCTCCGCCTCGGAGGGCGCGGCTTAAGTAAACAATAGGCTAGACCTTAGTCCGGGCTGGCAGCGTCTTTCTATCCTATTCCGTGCCTTCTTTTAGGTAGAAAGCTATAGCCGCTACTCCGTATTCTCGGGATGCATCGATCTAGATAAATAGTTATCGGGCGGGGTCGAAGTGGTAAATTATCTAGGGCTTAGTAAGTTTCTTAGTTAGAATCGCGAAGGCCTCTTCCTCTTCCGGAGTGGGCTGAAAAGCGGCTTTCGCGGCGTATCGAGCCCGTCCTTAGCCCCTTAAGGGGACTCCGTCTTCTCGTCCTACCTAGAGCAGCTCCGTCTTTCGTTTTTATAGGACGTCGACTTCCTTAGCGAAATACGGGACCGTATAGCGTAGCCACCCGGTAAGGCCGATCTATTTCTTAAGCTATTAAAGGTTCTTTAAGAACGCGATATCCCTTAAGGCTCGCACGCGTTCGTCTATGTTTATTAAGCTAATAGCGTCTACCTTAAATCCGAGGAGCTATACGGATAGGTACGCTAAAAAGGACTTTAGTCCGGATAAGGTAATATTATAGTTATAGAAGGCGCGGAATACGGCTTCTAGATGTTAAAGGTGTTCTTCGGCCGTATCGGAGCAGATAATAATGTCGTCGATATAGGCCGCCGCATATTCTTAGTATCTGCGGAGGACGTTGTCGATAAACCTTTAAACGTGTGCTAGGGAGTTCTTAAAGCCTATAAGTATTACTAGTGATCTTTCTAGCCCGCGATAGCTTACGACCGTAAACCTTTCTCGGTGGTCTTAGTAGACTAAGAACTAGTAGAAAAACGATCGTGCGTTTACCGCACTAATAAACTTCTTTCCTTAGAGGCGTTTAATTATATCGCTTTAAAGGGGCATTAGGTAGGCGTTTAAGGTAATAACGGCGTTAATCCCCCGTAAGTCTACGACTACTTATCCCTTTTCCTTTCTATCTACCGTTTTCTATGCTACGAACACCGGCGCCGCGAACGGGGTTAGCCCGTAGACTCGTTCTAATCGGCCCTACGCGGTTAGCTAGCCGAATATCGTATTTACTACCTTCTTATCTTTATCGCTTAACGGGTATAATCTTAATACGATTTATTAGTATTGCTATCCTTCTACTAAAGGAATGCGTATATATTCGGATTCGTCTATATATACTACTCCTTCGTCCTTCTAAAGACGGGGAAATGATTAGAGGATATCTTAGACTTTTAATGCGTATTTTAAGTCTTCGGCGTAGATCCGGACGCCCTCGTTAGTAGTAAGTTCGGGCAGGTCCTTAGTTCGGCCGATTCCGAGTTTATAGTTTATAGTAGGATCCTTCTATAGGAAGTCCTTAGCGGGGTCTGTTCTATTCGGATTTTCCGTAAGGGCTTCCGCTAAGGGAGCCGTAGCGTTAACCTCTTTATATAGCTAAAACTGCTCGTCGAGGTCCGTGATTGTCCTTACCTTTTAGCCTTAGCGGAGCACTAGTAGTTCCTTAGAATAGTTTATCGCCATAAAGCTCTTACAATCCTACATTATTGTCCGGGCGAGCTTAAGGTTATCGGGGAAAAATATTATATCACGCCTTAATAGCGGCGCCCGGACCTATACGGGTAGGGCGTAGCTAGAACTAGCTAGAATCGTCGTAGTAACTAAGCAGATTACCCGCTTGCGTATCGCTAGTCCTAGCTAGACTATCTTAACTTCGGCTTTAATCCCTTTATAGGCCCCGATCCGTAGGACTAACGTGGAGTTAATAAGGTCCCCTTAGTAAGGAACTAAAAAGTCTTAGCCGAGCAGTATGTTGGCCGCTAAGCGTTTTACTATCTAGGCGCCGATCCTTACCTTTACGACCGCGAGGCTGCCGTCTAGCCTTCTTAGTATATAAGCGGTGAATTCCGCCTATTTAACGGTAGCTGTCCTTCTTACTCCTTAGATAGGAATTTATCGAGAGGAGTCTATAGTTACGTCTTAAAAGGTCTCCACTAAGTTAGCTTAGATAAGGCTTCGGTCTGCCCCGGTGTCCGCATAGGCTTTAATACTTATCCCGGGCCCTTCTTTACCGTAAACTAGTAGGCGTGCGTAGGTAAATCGTAACGGCTTATCGGGGTTTAATAGCTAGACGTTAGGGGAAGCCTTAACTATCTAAACGTTTTATAGCTTCCGAATAACTACTTGCTATGCTAAGCTACGTCTTTATATAGCAACGTCGCGGTTAAGGTTAAGGGGGTGTTTATCTTCGACGTATTAGTAAAGCTTATTCTTCGAGGGGAATGCTTCGCCGTAAAATCCGCATGCTTTATTGGCCTCCTATACTAGGTCTGCTATAGTGTAGATTGCGGTTTCCTCTAAGCTCTCGTTAGTATCCGACTAAGCTCCTTCCGTATCGTACTCTTTATCCCTTAGATAGTCGTCGGTCTTTGCTATAGTACCTTCCTCGGTCGCGGGGTACGCCCGTTTTAGCTTTAGCGTTAGCGAGCGTATAGTCCCGAAGGTCCCTTCTCTCTTTAGCCGGAAGACCTCAACTCGTGTTCTTAGCTATTCGGGCGGGTTTCTTCCTTAACTTAGCGAGCGCTATAAGGTCCGAGGTGTGTCTGCCCTTGCCGGGCGGTCTAAAAACGTGACCCTTAGTCCCGGCGAGCCTTTAATAGATAGCCGGGGCGTCCCGGACTATCCTTTAAGCGCGTACGGGGTACGGCTAGTCGGCCCTCGCCTTTCTATAGGTTAGATCTATTTCTTTCGCGCTAGTAAGTGCTTTTAAGATCCCTAGGTGTATTTAACTTATAGCTAGGGAAGAATTTCCTCGTATTTATTAATCTATCTATTAATATCCTCGTTCCTTACTAAGCGTCGTAAGGATTCTTATAGGTAGACGTCTAGCTTTTAGTAGATCACTATAGTTAGGTAGTCCGGCTAGTAAAGCGCGGCCTTAGCTTTACGTTATAGGCGTAATATCTAAGACTTAAAGTCGGATCCTATTACTATATCTTTAATAGTAAAGTGCTCTTTATCGAGTGCTTATATCGCTATATCTAGGCGGATTCCGAACCGTTTTTATAGGGCGGATATTTATCGGCCTAGTCCGATGCCGGGCTCGCTAAGTTCTTCTTATTATAGTTCTAAGAGGTCCCCGGAATACTATTCCGCCGCACTTCCTTAAAGGAAGGAGGGCAGTTAGATAGCTAATTCGTCTGCGTAGGCCTCGCTTTTACTAGCGTTTCGGCGGATAAAGTCGATAAAACGGTTAACTCCTCGGAACGTACTAGCTTTATCGTCTTCCTAAACTTCGTCGAAGGACGCTTTTAGAGGTCTTAATAGGTTAAATCTCCTTACGTCCTCGGCTCGTAGTCAAGGTTTTTCCCGGGGCCTAGTAAGCGCGTCTTCTTTTCCTAGTGCCTAAAGGAGACTAAGGAATTGTTTGTTCGACATTGCTACTATTCCTACCGGGGGGCTTAGGGCTATACTTAGTCTTAGTATCTACGCGCTTAGTATAGATAGGTTTAGCCCGCTAGGGGTATCGCTTACCGCGTCCTTATCGCCTATTATTAAGGTCTCGGTCTTAATACTCTCGCTAGGCGCTTAGCCTTCCGTTTTATATGCGTCCCGGAATCCGGTGCGCCGTGGGGCCCCCGGTATAGGAAGCTCGTTTTTATTAATCGAGAGTCCCGAAAATGCCTTAGTTAGCGCGGCTATAGCGGACGAGGCTAAACGGTAATACTAGACTAGAAAACTACCGGGTATCCTCCGAGGCGGATTTCCGGTTAAGGCCCTTAAGCTGAATTCTATTGGTAGTACGCGGTAGAAATATCCGCTAGGCTTATCGTCCCGGGGAAAGAGTGACTTTATTATAGGCTCGATTCGGAGGGTGTTTAGCGGGCGGGGAGCCGGATGGTTTTAGGGTCGGCTTATCCTTGCTTCTTCTATCTAGAGGATAATCGATCCGTCTAAGTAATACCGAATCTAGTTTACTTAGTCGTATAGATTTTATCGTTTTATAGTCTATCCTTCGTTAGTATTCTAAAAGCGGATTGCCTCTTAAAGGGTGGTAGTCTTAGCTTAGCTAAGCGGGACTCGTTTTACGTCCCGTCTAGCTCCGTAGGCTATCGCGGTGTAGTACCCTAAAAAGGGGTAGGGGAGATTGTTAAATTAGTATGCCCGGTAAGCCGCGGCCTCTTCCGCTCTTACGGCCTGCTCGTCTCGGAGTTCTATTATAAGCGCGTTAAGGAAAAGGTGCCTATTATTAAGGTTAGACTTAAAGGCTAATAGGAGCTTCCTACCGAAGAAAATATCGTTCGGCATCTAACTTCTTATAGGATAAGTACTTAATCGTGCGATATAGTCGCTCTTAGCCTAGCGGATATCCGGGGGATTTCTATCTAAATAGGTAGGAATTGCTACTATTTACTACGCCTTACGGCGTAAGGATAGGGGGATAGGGCGCGGACTAATTACCGCTAGTCGGGGCCAGTACTACGGACTAATTACCGCCGGTCGGGGCCGGTACTGCGGACTAATTACCGCTAGTCGGGCCGGTATAACGGACTAATTACCGCATATAAACGTGTATAAGGGTTTAGAAATAGTAAAAAGCTTATCTATTTCTTAAAGGCATAGCTAGCTACTTTATACTTAGTTCTTTAAGCTAATTCTAAGGATCTTTAACTATACTATCTATAGTACGTAGAGTAAACCGTGGATATCCTCGTAGAATCACCTAATAAACTAGGTATAAGCCCGGTTGGAAACACTATAGACTATAGTCGGGGAAATCCCCTAAATATCCCTAAATATCCCTTAAAAATCGCGGTAAGGTTTATCCTATGTCTTCCGGGGTGCTTCTATGGTTAGAAACGGGTCGAACTATAGTTAGGATATCCCGCGGAAATCCTTAAAAATCCCCTAAAGATGCCGGCGGAATCCGCCCGATAGTTTCTACGGTGTCTCCTATAGTTAGATACGTCGTGAACTATAGTCGGGTAGGCTCCTAACTATCCGTAGTTATGTCCCGGAAACCCTAGCGGGGTCCGACCGGTAATGTTCGTCGTATCTCCTTAGGCGAGCCTTTATAGTGCGTGCTCTAAGCGTTCCCGTCGCGGGGTTCTGTAAGGCTTCCTTAAGAGTAAAGTAAGGAGTCCGGGCGTGGCCGTCTAGATTCCGTAACATCTAGCTTAAAGGGAAGCCGGGCTTATAACTAATTAAGAAGTAAATAGGTATAAAAGAGAGCAGGCTTATAGCTATAAGTAAGGGGATTATAAAGATATAAAAAGTGTGCGAAAAGGTAAAGAAATAAGTAAGATATATGTATATAAGGTTAATAATCTATTTAAGGTAAAGGGGGGACTAAGGCTTCCTTATATAGACAATTCCTAAGCTATAAGTAACTTAAGTGATTTAGAAAAGAGCCCTTTATTTAGCGTAGTTATATATAATAAGCTAATAGCTGTTATTAAGTTAATATTATATTTATAAGCCTAGGGATTAATCCTATAAAGAATATAAGGTGGCGTAGCGACTTAGCACGGATTATATATATAGTCTCTATATATACCTCTTCTTAATCTACTTATATCTTGCTTATATGTAGGAGCAATAATAAAACAAAATATGTATAGTATGTAGAATTATATAGCGGATTTAATGTGTATTTTAACGTATTTATATTATGTGTTATTTATGCTGTATTTAGCCTATAAGCTGCGAGAGAGTATATTTTACTCCCTTATAAAAAGGATAAGGACGGCGTATTACTAATATAGCGCGAAGACGCTACTATAAAGCTATTACTTAACGCCCTTTTTACTTTATTCTTACTTTAAACTAATAAGGACGTTAGCTTTTCTTTCTTACTTAAAGGAGTTATTATAGAATTTAAATAGCTATGCTTAAACTCCTTACTTTACTTTTAAGGAGCCTTATAAAACCCCGCGACGGGAACGCTTAAAGCATATACTATAAAAGCTCGCTTAAGGAGATACGATAAATATTACTAGTTAGACCCCGCTAAGGTTTCTAGGATATAACTATAAAAAGTTAAGAGCTTACTTAATTATAGTTTATAATATCTTTAACTATAAAAGATACTATAAAAACTATTAAGCGGATTTTGCTAGTATCTTTAAGGGATTTTTAAAGATTTCCGCGGGATATCTTAATTATAGTTCGACTTATTTTTAACTATAAAAGCACCTTAGAAAATATAGGATAAACCTTATCGCGATTTTTAAAGGATATTTAAGGATATTTAAGGGATTTCCTTAACTATAGTTTATAGTATTTCTAACTAAGCTTATACTTAGTTTATTAAGCGATTTTATAAGGATATTTATAGTTTATCTACGCACTATAAATAGTATAGTTTAAGATTCTTAAAATTAGCTTAAAAAACTAAGTATAAAGTAGCTAGCTATACCTTTAAGAATAAATAAGCTTTTTGCTATTTTTAAACCCTTATATACGTTTATATATAGTAATTAGTTTATTATACCGGCCTAACTAGCGGTAATTAGTTTATAGTACCGGCCTTAACTAGCGGTAATTAGTTTATAGTACCGGCCTTAACTAGCGGTAATTAGTTTATAGTACTAGCTTTAACTAGTAGTAATTAGTCTGCGCCTTATCCTTTTATTCTTACGCTGTAGGGCGTAGTATATAGTATAGGCCGACCCCGGGCTCCGTAAGGCTATTTAAAGCGCGATAAAGAAGGCTATATATAAAGAACTAAGTTAAAGATAAGCTAAAGGCTTAAGAGGGCTTAAGCGGACTTAAGTAATAATAGTAGTAAGCTTTAGGGGGCCGGTATAATATAATATAATAATAAAGCTAGTCTTATCTTAATATTAACGCGAGCTAGTAGTAGTTTTAATAAAAGTAACGCCGGATATCTTAAACTATAAGCCGAAGGATATAGTTAAAGCGATTAACGTAGCGCTTAATATCTCTTTCGCTATAGCGGTAAGACGCCTCTTAAGCGGGGATATCGCGGTAACGTTTAATATAGCGGTATAACTTTATTAATAAAACTAAGACTAAGTAAGGAGCGTCTTTAAGCCGGAGGCGGCGATAGCGCGTAAGGTATATATAGTAATCGCGAAGAATATCTTAGTAAGGGTTTTTAAGATAAATAGGACGCTTTTAATTAAGGAGATCGCCGATATTAATAAAGTAAAAGTTATATAAGCGCGAGCAATATAGCTTTAAACTAAGACATTTATAATTATAACCCTTATTATTAGTATAAGTAGCTTAGCGGAGGCTAATAGGCTATATAATATAAGCTTATTCCTTAAAGCTTAAATATTTTAGTATAAGCTATATAATAAGTTAGTTAAACTTACTTAGTGCTATAATTATTATAAATATAGATATATCGCTAGACGTTATACTTTAATATAGCTATATACTTATTATAAAAGGACTTTATATATAAGCGGTAAAGATAAATACTATATAAAGAAAGGCGAAATCCCTTATAACTATATATCTTATAATAAGTAGCACTTATCGTAGTCCCTTACTTATTTTATAGCGGTAAAAGCTTAAGATAAAGTAAGGGATAACTACTTAAACCGCTTATAGCGTTTTGCTAGCACTTATAGCTAGCCGGACCTTTAAATCCCTCTTCCTTTTATAAAGGACTATAAGCCCGCCTTATTATAAGCGCGGAAACGCCTTAAGCAACTAAGAAAGGACGGGCAAACGCTATTAGCCTTGCTAGCTAAGGCTTAAGTAGTAAGCACTAACCTAAGTAATATTAAGCAATATATAAGATAGCGGAGCGTATCGCTCTTAACTTAAGCTATTACCTTTTTTTAAACGATAAACCTTACCTTAACCTTTTATATATAAAACTAAAAGTCCTTTATTAAAATATATAAAAAGGATATAAGCTAGCATAACTAGCCTTTAGCTACCGCGCTAAGTATAACGTAATAGCGCTTTAAAAGTATAAGAAAGTGATTTTACTACTTTAATAAATTAGCTATTTAATCTTTACTTAATTAACTAAGTATAAGGGGGTTTCTAAATTATATAAAAACCCGTATTAAATAGCCTAGCTTTAGCTCGTTATTTTCTAAGTCTTTACGTTTAAATATAACATTTATAACGTTATATACAAAACTAAGGAGGTTAAGATAGCTAGATAAAATAAAGATCCGCTTAGACTTAAACTAACCTTAACTAACTTTAAACACGAATTACTATATAAAGAAGGGATATATAGCTATAGGGTAAAATGCTTTAAAATTAACACTTCTTAAGCTTTAAGACCGCTTAAAGGCTAGTCCGGATATATTACTCTATTCCCTTATATTTACTTATAAAAGGCGAATCTCTTGCTATTAAATAGCTAAAGATTTTATAAGTACTTACGCACTTAACTCTTTATTAATAAATTCTAGCTAAATCCTGCCTTTTTTAATATTAACCCCTTTATTATATACTATTATATATTCTCCTAATTCCCCTATAATTTCGCTGCTGCTTTAACCTTTAATAGGTTATAAGCTTAGCTTAGCTTACTATACCGGGAAATTAATTACTCTTTTACCTAACTATAGAAAATTCTAAAAGAAATACGACCCCTTTTCTTAATTACCTACTTAACCCTCCTTAAAATTTAACGTTAATTAAACGACTAAATCTCTTAGGATTTATACTTAAAGATATCTTAACCTTAATTACCTCCTTTAATCTTTTTCCCTTTTTAGAAAAATCTCTAGAAATCCCCTTATCTATATAAAAGTCTCTTAAAAATCCTTCTTTTCCGCTAAGACTTCTTCCTTTCTTAGGATTTTACTTAGAATTTCCTTTACTAATCCTTACTAACTTCTTTTATCTTTCGACCTTTTTTAAGTTAAAAATTAACTTTTCTTTACTTACTTATACTATCTTACTAAAGATATATAAAATAGCATGCTAGAAAGAATATAAGTTTTTTAAGTTTAAGGGTAATTTAAATTATACCTTATAGACTACTAAAATGCAAGTAATTCGTATTAAAGAAAGGCTTATAGCTGCTTTAAAGTAAGCTAATTATATTAAGATAAAAAGGGCTTTTACCTTAATTTTCCTATGCTTAAAAGACGGTCCCTTAATATAGTATAAGCATATAACTACTATTAAAGATTCTTAAAAAGAGCTATAAAAGCTATATAATCCCTTAAATTCCTCGTTAAATTATTTGCTTTTAAAATAGCTATTTAACTTAAGTCCTTTTAACTTATAGTTAGAGAAATACTTTTATAAGGTAAAAGGGGTCTATAAGGAATTAAAATCTTAAGAAATAGATATTCCGGAAGTAGTTCTTATAGTATAGATTTTAAATTCCCTTAGCGGGGAATTTAAAAGCTATATAACTAATATTACGTAAAGCTTTAAGCATAATTTTATAGCCTTTTCTCTCGAGACCCTTATAGCTAGTCTTTTAAATAAAGCTAAAAGGGTAAAGGATATAAAGAACTTTTTAAAGAAAGCTTTTTTACTATAAAAAAAACCTTAGAAAAAGCAAGGGAATTCCTTAAATTCTTATTATAAAGAATATAAAAAACCAGGCTACTTAGTAGCTAATTGCTTTTAGCTTTACCTTAAAAAAGCCACTTTTTATTAAGTGCTTAAAGGGAAGAAAATAAATAAATTAAATAAGGTAACTAAGAAAAACCTTACCTTAAAAAAGTCTTATTTTTCTTCTTCTTTTTTTAAAAAGGAAAAATTAAAAAAAAGAGTAAAAGAGGTAATATTAAGCGAAGAGGGAGATAGGGTTTTAAATTTAACTAAAATAAACTATGATATAGATTTTATTAACCTTTCTTAGCTATCCTCTCCTTTTTCTTAAGCCCCTACCCTTAAGGTAGCCTCGAATAACTTTTTAAAGGTAATTTTAACTTTTATAAAGGAAACCCCTTTTAAGGTAGATTTAAAAGCTAATAAAGATAATCTTTTAAGACTTTTAAAAGCCTTACTTCTTATAAAAAAGTGATTTTACTACTTTAATAAATCAGCTATTTAATCCTTACTTAATTAGCTAAGTATAGGGGGGTGTATAAATTATATAAAAACCCGCATTAAATAGCCTAGCTTCGCCTTATTATTTTCCGGGTCCTTACGTTTTTATACGATATCTATAACGTTATATACGGAACTAAGGAGGTTAAGGTAGCTAGATAAAATAAAGATCCGCCTAAACCTAAACTAACCTTAACTAACTTTAAATACGAATTGCCGCATAAGGAAGGGATATCTAGCTACGGGGTAAAATGCTTTAAAATCAACATTCCTTAGGCTTTAAGAC
>JAPEBW010002127.1:0-15040 GCA_027405785.1 Ophiocordyceps robertsii
TTATTTACTAAGAAATAGCCTTATTATTCCTAGGTTTATTAGTTTTTTACCTCGTCTACTAACCTCTCGGTAAATCTTAATTCTTCTTACGGAACTAGTCTATTTAAGTAACTAAGCTATTTATAAGCTTTAGAAACTAGATTTCTACTAGCTTTATAGTTCCTAACTGCTTTACTAATAATATTAATACCTTTAATACGATTAATCTCTTTTTATCGTTTTTAGTCGTTAATTCTTTCTTGCTTAGCTTCTAGCTAGTTTTTAAGTATATCTTTTAAAAATCTCTTTACTTATAGGAGCATCTTTAAATTATAATTCTTATTGCGAAGATTATAATTAGTCGCGAAATACTTACTATATCGTTTAAACGTATCTTTAATAGCTAGGTTAAGGAATTCTATATCTTCTTTAAGCTTATTAGCTAGCTTGTTGTTCTTTTTCTTAAGATCGTCTTTATCTTTAATTAGATTAGTAATATACGTAAAAGGAGATACGTAATCTTCCTCTAGCTTAATTATCTTATTTATTAAAGCTAGGTTACCGTCTTAAAGGTTTTCGATAGTCGTTTCGTTATACTATTTAAAGAGTAAAAGTTGTTTGATTTTAATCCGGTTATCGGTGTTTTCTTATAAAAGTTCCTCTTTATTAGCTTCGATATCCTCCTTAAGGTTTTCTATAAAAACCTTAGTATTGGTAGTAAGTTCCTTAATCGTTATAGCGGGTTTATTATAAGTCTTCCCTAGTTTAAGAAACTAGCCGCTTCCTTACTTATCTAAAAGGTATATAAGGCAGTTATCGTTATAGTATTTAGTCTAGGAAAGCTACTTATATGCCCTATCCTTAATAGTAATTACCGTATTGAGATATTCTATAAAAAGAGCGTAAGGCCCGTTATTATCTTCTTTCTTTAAAGAGGGCTCTTTATTTTATACTTCGAGGTCTTTAAGATTATAGCTATATTCCGTATTTAAAAGTATAACGTTTATATTAAAATAAGGAGCGTTTTCGTTATCTTCGTTTATAGTTTATAGGGAAGTTCTATATTATTAATTATCCTCGGTTTTAAAAGCATTTCTTTACTAGTTATTTAAGCTTTTAGCTTCTATCTTAATTTCGGGTTCTTCTTTATAAAGACCCTTTATAGGCGAACTAGTCTTAAACGGACTAAGGGCTAGCATAATAAGCTTTATATTAATATTAGTATCCTTAGTTAAAGGTAGTAGTAAAGTATATCGCGGATTATAGGCTAAAAGAGCATTATTCTTACGAATAGGTATATTCCTTCCCTTAAAGGAATTCCTCTTCTTAATATAATCTCTTATAATATAGCTTTCCTTTATATAGTTAAAGCATTAAATAGCTTTTTTAGCGGGCTTTAGCGGGCTCGCTTTAAGGGTATCTAAGTTTATTACGTCGTAACTTAAGTCGCGCTTTTGCTTTTTATTATTTTTCTTAATAACCCCGCCGGGAGTTAAACGGTGTTTTCTCTATTGCCGGCGTTCGTATTGCCTATCGTCTATCCGGACTGCTAGACTAATATAGTCTAATAGCGTCTTTAGCCTATCTAAGCAGTAAATTTCGTCTTTAACTTCTTCTTTTAGTCCTTCGTAAAACGTAGCTATAAGGGCATCGTCTTCTTATTTTAGCTTAAAAGTAATCTATTTAAATTAAGCTATATAAGCCGATAAAGACGTAACCTGCTTAAGGCTTCTTAATTTATATTCTGCTAATTGTTGCTTATTTATAATTCCGAACGTTTTTCGTAGAGCTTTTTCTAAGTTATCGAAATTCTTAAAAATATTCTTCGTCTCGGAATTCCTATCTTTAGGACTATTATCTATATAGTCCTTGAAAATCGGTTCGAACTATATTATAGCTAGGCCTTATAAGCAACTAAATATAAATATAACCTTTACTACTTCTTAATTTATCGTAGTAAGATAAAACTAAAAATAAGCTTTAAGAGAGGTAATAAACTCTTATAGCTTAGCTAATTCTCTAGTATAAGGTTTAAGAGCTTTAATCTTTAAAATAGAACTACTATCTATAAAGCTTATTAAGGGATAAGAAAGTTCTAAATATCTCGAACTAGCTTGCGGCTAACTAGTCGGCTATAGTATCGCAGAAGCAGATATTTCTTCTTCTATTTATTATAATTAAATAGACGTAATTATAATAAATACCTTTTCTTTATTAAACAACTTAAAGAACTTACTAAGTATAAAATACTAAGTAATCTTTATTAGAGCTAGTTAATCGTAAAGACTCTCGTAAGCTAGTTATATATTACGGAACCTTTAGCGTTTCTCGTATACTAAGTAGCCTTATATAGTTTATTTAATTTAAATTTACTTACTAAAAGGGATAAAGAAGACTTAGTATAAACTACTAAACCGAATAAGGTAAGGGTATCTTATTATGCGGATTTCTTAAGTTATAACTAGCTAAAGAAGAAGAAAGAAGGAAAGGAAAGGAGTTAAGGGAAAGAGGAGTAAAGACCTCCTTTTATACTTTTCTAAGGCTACTAAAAGGCTTTTCTTTTATATACTTTTATATGCTTTTATATGCTAATCTATAACTTATACTTCGTATAACTTATAAAGTTACTAAACTACTTTTTAAGCTAATAAAAATAGCTTACGCTATCTTTATTATTAGTTATAAGTTATATACGCTTTATTACTTACGACTAGCTTATAAGACTAAATATTCTTATCTTAAAACCTTTTACGAGATTTTATCCTCTTTTAAAGGGAGGCCTCCTATCTTTACTCTATATAAAGCATCGGTTAATTATATAAAGCATCGGTCGATCTTTATAATATAAATCCTATTACTAGCCGAAGCTAGCTTAAGCCGAATATAAGCACGTTTAGCTTATACCGCTTATAGCTAATATAAGCCGTCTTTAACCGTTATGCTAGATCGTCTCTCTTTATAACTACCGGTATCTACTTTAATAGTTATAGCTTATAACTAGTAGTATTTACTTTACTAGTTACTCTTTTAAATCTAGCGGTGTCTACTTTATTAAATATTAGTACTTTTAGTACTTAAGATTACTAATAAAATAAGGTTTCCATTATACTACTAAGGGTATTACTAACTATATCCTTATTGCTTATTATTAAGGTCTTAGTCTTAATACTCTTACTAAGCGCTTAACCTTCCGTTTTATACGCGTTCCGGAATTTAGTGCGCTATAAAGCGCTTAGTATAAAAGGCTTATTTTTATTAATTAAGAGTCCCGAAAATGCCTTAGTTAGCGCGGCTATAGTAAACGAGGCTAAACGGTAATACTAAACTAAGAAACTACCGGGTATTCTTTAAAGCGGATTTTTAGTTAAGGCCCTTAAGCTAAACTTTATTAGCAGTATATAATAGAAATATCCGCTAAGCTTATCGTCTTAAGGAAAAAGTAACTTTATTATAAGCTCGATCTTAAGAGTATTTAGTAAGTAAGTAGCTAAATAGTTTTAAGGTTAGCTTATCCTTACTTTTTCTATTTAAAGAATAATTAATTTATTTTAATAATACTAAATTTAGTTTACTTAATTATATAAGTTTTATTATTTTATAGTCTATCTTTTATTAGTATTTTAAAGCGGATTGCCTCTTTAAGGGTAGTAGTCTTAGCTTAGCTAAGCAGGACTTATTTTACGTCCTATTTAGCTTTATAAGCTATCGTAATATAGTACTTTAAAAAAAGGTAAAGGAGATTATTAAACCGGTATACTTAATAAGCCGCGGCCTTTTTTACTTTTATAGCTTACTTATCTTAAAGTTTTATTATAAGCGCGTAAAGAAAGAGGTGCTTATTATTAAGGTTAAACTTAAAGGCTAATAAGAGCTTCTTACTAAAGAAAATATCGTTTAGTATTTAACTTCTTATAAGATAAGTACTTAATCGTATAATATAGCTACTCTTAGCTTAGCGGATATTTAAAGGATTTCCGTTTAAATAAGTAAGAATTACTACTATTTACTACGCTTTATAGTATAAAGATAAGAGGATAAAGCGCGCACTAATTACTACTAGTTAAGGCCGGTACTATAAACTAATTACCGCTAGTTAAAGCTAGTACTATAAACTAATTACTACCGGTTAAGCTAGTATAATAGACTAATTACCGCACGTAAATATATATAAAGGTTTAGAAAGAGTAAAAAGCTTAACTATTCTTTAAAGTATAGCTAGCTACTTTATACTTAGTTTTTTAAGCTAATTTTAAGGATCTTTAACTATACTATCCTTTTATCTATCGTTAGTATATAGATAAACTATAGATATCCTTATAAAATCGCTAAATAAACTAAGTATAAGCTTAATTAAAAATATTATAGACTATAACCGGGGAAATCCCTTAAATATCCTTAGATATCCTTTATAAATCGCAGTAAAGTTTATCTTATATCTTCTAAGGTGCTTTTATAATTAAAAATAGGTTAAACTATAATTAAGATATCTTATAGAAATCCTTAAATATCCCTTAAAGATACTAGCGGAATCCGCTTAGTAGTTTTTATAGTATTTTCTATAGTTAAAAACGTCGTAAAATATAGTTAAGTAGGCTTTTAAGCCTCCGTAGTTATATCTCGGAAGCCTTAGCGGGGTCCGACTAGTAATATTTATTATATCTCCTTAAGCGAGCCTTTATAGTGCGTGCTTTAAGCGTTCTTATCGCGGGGTTTTATAAGGCTCTTTAAGAGTAAAGTAAGGAGTCTAAGCATAGCCGTCTAGATTCCGTAATAGTTATTAAGCGGAGTTAAAGTAGTAAATTGTTTAAGGCTTAATAAGGTTTTTAGTTAAATTTATAAAGGCCTTTTCCTTTTTTAAAGTAAGCTAAAAAGCGGCTTTTATAGTATATTAAGCCTGTCTTTAACCCTTTAAAAAGACTCCTTCTTCTTATTTTACTTAAAGTAGCTTTATCTTTTATTTTTATAAGACGTTAACTTCCTTAATAAAATATAAGACTATATAGTATAGCTACTTAGTAAGGCTAATTTATTTTTTAAGTTATTAAAGGTTCTTTAAAAACGTAATATTCTTTAAAGCTTACACGCGTTTATTTATATTTATTAAGCTAATAGCGTTTACTTTAAATCTAAGGAGCTATATAAATAGGTATACTAAGAAAGACTTTAGTCTAAATAAGGTAATATTATAATTATAAAAAGCGCGGAGTACTACCTTTAAGTATTAAAGGTATTCTTTAGCTATATTAAAGTAAATAAAAATATTATTAATATAAGCCGCTATATATTCTTAGTATTTATAAAGGACGTTATTAATAAACCTTTAAATATATACTAAGAAGTTCTTATAGCTTATTAGTATTATTTATAATCTTTTTAGCCCGTAATAGCTTATAACTATAAACTTTTCTTAGTAGTCTTAATAGACTAAAAACTAATAGATAAACGATTATATGTTTACTATATTAATAAACTTCTTTCCTTAAAAGCGTTTAATTATATTACTTTAAAGGGGTATTAAGTAAGCGTTTAAAGTAGTAATAGCGTTAATCCCTTATAAGTTTATAATTACTTATCCTTTTTCTTTTCCGTTTACTATTTTTTATATTATAAATACTAGCCCCGCGAATAAAGTTAGCCTATAAACTTATTTTAATCGTCTTTATTAAGTTAGCTAGCCGAATATCGTATTTATTACCTTCTTATTCTTCTTACTTAATAAGTATAATCTTAATACGATTTATTAGTATTCCTATCTTTTTATTAAGGGAATACGTATATATTTAAATTCGTTTATATATATTACTCCTTTATTTCTTTTAAGGTAAGGAAACGATTAAAGGTTATCTTAAACCTTAAATATATATTTTAAGTCCTTAGTATAAATCTAAATACTCTTATTAGTAATAAGCTTAAGTAAGTCCTTTATTCGGCCGATTTTAAGCTTATAGTTTACTATAAGATCCTTTTATAGGAAGTCCTTAATAAGGTTTATTATATTTAGAATTTTTATAAAGACCTTTATTAAAGCAGTAGTAGTATTAACCTCTTTATATAGCCGGAACTACTTATTAAGGTCTATAATTATTCTAACCTTTTAGCCTTATCGGTATACTAGTAGTTCCTTAAAATAGTTTATTGCTATAAAGCCTTTATAATACTATATTATTATTTAAGCAAGCTTAAGGTTATTAAGGAAGAATATTATATTATGCTTTAATCGTAGCGCTTAAACCTATATAAGTAAAGTGTAGTTAAAACTAGCTAAAATTGTTATAGTAATTAAATAAATTACTTATTTATATATCGCTAGTCCTAGCTAAACTATCTTAACTTTACCTTTAATCCTTTATAAGCCTTAATCTATAAGATTAATATAAAGTTAATAAAGTCTTTTTAGTAAGGAACTAAAAGATCTTAGCTAAATAATATATTAGCCGCTAAGCGTTTACTATTTAAGCGCTAATCCTTACTTTTATAACTATAAGGCTACTATTGAGACTTTTTAGTATATACGCGGTAAATTCTACTTATTTAATAATAGCTATCTTTCTTACTCCTAAAATAAGAATTTATTAAAAGGAGTTTATAATTACGTTTTAAAAGGTCTTTACTAAGTCGGCTTAAATAAGACTTTAGTTTACCTTAATGTTTATATAGGCTTTAATATTTATCCTAGGCCTTTTTTTTATAAACTAATAAGCGTATATAAGTAAATCGTAACGGCCTATTAAAGCTTAATAGTTAGATATTAAGAGAAGCCTTAACTATTTAAACGCTTTATAGCTTTTAAATAACTACTTATTATACTAAGCTATATCTTTATATAGTAACGTCTTAGTTAAGGTTAAAAAGGTGTTTATCTTTAATATATTTTTAAAGCTTATTCTTTTAAGGGAATGCTTCGCTATAAAATCTATATACTTTATTAGCCTTTTAAACTAAGTTTACTATAATATAGATTGCGGTTTCCTTTAAGCTTTTATCGGTATCCGTTTAAGCTCTTTTTATATCGTACTCTTAATCCTTTAAATAATTATTAGTCTTTATAATAGTTTTGTTTTTAATTATAAAGTATACCTGCTTTAGCTTTAATATTAAAAAGTATATAGTCTTAAATGTTCTTTTTTTTTAAGCCGGAAGACTTAAGCTTTTACTTTTAGCTATTTAAATAGGCTTTGTCTTTAACTTAGCAAGCGCTAAAAAGCTTATAATATATTTACTTTAACTAAGTAGTTTAAAAATATAACCCGCGGCCTTAATAAGCCCTTAATAAATAGCTAAAGCGTCTTAAACTATCTTTTAAATATATATAAAGTATAGCTAGTTAGCCTTTACTTTTTTATAAGTTAGACCTATTTTTTTCGCGCTAATAAGTACTTTTAAGATCCTTAAGTATATTTAACTTATAGCTAAAGAAAGAATCTTTTAATATTTATTAATTTATTTTTTAATATCCTTATTTCTTACTAAATATTATAAGGATTCTTATAAATAAATATTTAGCTTTTAGTAGATTATTATAGTTAAGTAGTTTAGCTAATAAAGCGCGGCCTTAGCTTTATATTATAAGCGTAATATTTAAGACTTAAAGTTAAACCTTATTATTATATCTTTAATAGTATAGTGCTTTTTATTAAGTGCTTATATCGCTATATTTAAGCAAAATCTAAACTGTTTTTATAAGGCAAAGATTTATTAGCTTAGTTTAATACTAAGCTTACTAAGTTCTTCTTATTATAGTTTTAAAAGGTCCCCGGAATACTATTTTACCGCACTTTCTTAAAGAAAAAAAGGGAATTAAATAGCTAATTTATCTATATAAGCCTCGCCTTTATTAGTATTTTAGCGGATAAAGTCAATAAAATAGTTTACTCTTTAAAATATATTAGCTTTATTTTCTTCTTAAACTTTATTAAAAGATACTTTTAGCGGTCTTAATAGGTTAAATCTCCTTACGTCCTGAGCTTATAATTTAGGGTTTTTTTAAAGCTTAATAAGCGCGTTTTCTTTTCTTAATACTTAAAAAAGACTAAGAAATTATTTATTTAATATTACTATTATTCTTATTAAAAGGCTTAAGGCTATACTTAGTTTTAGTATTTATACACTAAGTATAAATAGGTTTAGCTTACTAAAAGTATTGCTTACCGGATCTTTATCGCTTATTATTAAGGTCTTAATCTTAATACTCTTACTAAGCGCTTAACTTTTTATCTTATACGTATCTTAAAGTTTTATACGCCGCGGGGCCTTAAGTATAAAAAGCTTATTTTTATTAATTAAGAGTCTTAAAAATGCCTTAATTAGCGCGGCTATAGCGGATAAAGCTAAATAGTAATACTTAATTCAGAAATTACTAAGTATTCTTTAAAGCGGATTTTTAGTTAAGGCCTTTAAACTAAACTTTATTAGTAATACGTAGTATTAATATCCGCTAAGCTTATTATCTTAAGGAAAAAGTAACTTTATTATAAGCTTGATTTAAAGGGTATTTAGCGGGTAAAAAGCTAGAGGGTTTTAAGGTTAGCTTATCCTTACCTTTTTTATTTAAAGGATAATCGATTTATTTAAGTAATACCAAATTTAATTTACTTAGTTATATAGGTTTTATTATTTTATAGTCTCTTTTTTTTTCGTATTTTAAAAGCGGATTGCTTTTTAAAAGGCAGTAGTCTTAGCTTAGCTAAGTAAGACTTATTTTACGTTTTATTTAGCTTTATAAGCTATTACGGTATAGTACCTTAAAAAAGAGTAAAGGAGATTATTAAACCGGTATACTTAGTTAGCTAAGGCCTTTTCCGCTTTTATAGCTTACTTATCTTAGAGTTTTATTATAAGCGCGTTAAAAAAAAGATACTTTTTATTAAGGTTAACCTTAAAAGCTAATAAGAGCTTTTTATTAAAGAAAATATTATTTAGTATTTAACTTATTATAGGATAAGTACTTAATTATATAATATAATTGCTCTTAGCTTAGCGGATATTTAAAAGATTTCCGTTAAAATAAGTAGGAATTACTATTATTTCCTATACTTTATAGCGTAAAGATAAAGGGATAAAACGTAAACTAATTACCGCTATATTAAAGCTAGTACTATAAGCTAATTACTACTAATTAAAGCTAATACTATAAACTAATTATTATTAATTAAGCCGGTATAATAAACTAATTATTATATATAAACGTATATAAGGGTTTAAAAATAGTAAAAAGCTTATCTTTTTCTTTAAAGTATAGCTAGCTACTTTATATATAATAAAAACCTTATTCCGTTTATAATCTTAAGTACTAAAAGTATTAATATTTAGTAAAGTAAATACCGCTAGATATAAAGGAGTAATTAGTAAAGTAAATACCGCTAGTTTTAAGTTATAACTATTAAAGTAAATACCGGTAGTTATAAGGAGAGACGATATAGCTTAATAGTTAAAGATAGCTAATATTAACTATAAGCAGTATAGGTTAAATACGCTTATATTTAGCTTAAGCTAGCTTCGGCTAGTAATAAAATTAGTATCGGATAGATTAACTAATGCCTTTTATTATTAACTAATACCTCGTATAAAGTTAAGGTAAGAGGCCTCCTTTTAAAAAAGGATAGAATCTTATAAAAAGTTTTAAGATAAGGATATTTAGTCTTATAAGCTAGTTATAAGTAATAAAGCGTATATTACTTATAATTAGTAGTAAAGATAGTATAAGCTATTTTTATTAGCTTAAGAAGTAGTTTAGTAACCTTATAAGTTATATAAGGTATAAGTTATAGATTAATATATAAAAGTATATAAAAGTATATAAAAGGAAAGTCTTTTAATAGCCTTAAAAAGGTATAAAAAGAGGTCCTTCTTCCTCCTTCCCTTAACTCTTTTCCTTTCTTTCTTTTTTCTTCTTTAGCTAGTTTTAATATAAGAAATCCGTATAATAAGATACCCTTACTTTATTAAGTTTAGTAGTAAGCACTAAGTCTTTTTTTCCTTTTCTAGCTAGTAAATTTAAATTAAATAAATTAAGCCTTACTACTTAGTATATAAGAAACGCTAAAGGTTCTATAATATAAAACTAGCTAAAAAAGAAAAATATTTACTTTTACGATACTATAGCTAACTAGTTAGCTATAGGCTAGTTTAAGGCATTTAAAGCTTTTTTATCCCCCTATAAGCTTTATAAATAGTAGTTTTATTTTAAAGATTAAGGCTCCTAAACCTTATACTAAAAAATTAGCTAAGCTATAAGAATTTATCACCTCTTTTAAAGCTTATTTTTAGTTTTATCCTACTATAATAAATTAAGAAGTAGTAAAGGTTATATTTATATTTAGTTGCTTATAAGGCTTAGTAGTAATATAGTTCGAGCCGATTCTTAAGGAATATATAGATAATAGTCTTAAAGATAGGAATTCTAAGATAAAAAAGATATTTAAGAATTTCGATAACTTTAAAGAAGCTTTACGAAAAACGTTCGGAATTATAGATAAGCAATAATTAGTAAAGTATAAATTAAGAAGCCTTAAGTAAGTTACTTCTTTATCGGCTTATATAGCTCGATTTTAATAAATAACTTTTAAGCTAAAATAAGAAGATAATGCCCTTATAGCGACTTTCTATAAAGGTCTTAAAGAAAACGTTAAAGACGAAATCTACCGCTTAGATAGGCTAAAGACGCTATTAGACTATATTAGTCTAGCGGTCTAAATAGACAATAAGTTGTATAAACGCTAGTAATAAAAGAAGCACCGTTCGACTCTTAATAAGGTTATAAAGAAAAATACTAAAAAGCAATAGCGCGACTTAAGTAACGTAATAAACTTAAATACCCTTAAAGCAAGCCCGCTAAAGCCCGCTAAGAAAGCTATTTAATGCTTTAACTATATAAAGGAAGGCTATATTATAAAGGATTGCATTAAAAAGAGGAATTCCTTTAAAAGAAGAAATATACTTATTCGTAAAAATAATATCTTCTTAGCTTATAATCCGTGATATACTTTATTACTACTTTTAATTAAGGATACTAAAGAAATTAATACTAAGCTTATTATACTAACTCTTAGTCCGTTTAAAACTAGTTTGTTTATAAAAGGTCTTTATAAAAAAGGACTTAATAAAGAGATAAAGATAGAAGCTAAAAGCTTAAACAATTAATAAAGGAATGCTTTTAAGACTAAGAATAATTATAAGCACGAAATACTACGCTTTATAGCGTAAGGATAAGGGGATAGGGCGCGGACTAATTACCGCTAATCGGGGCCGGTACTATAAACTAATTACCGCTAGTCGGGGCCGGTACTATAAACTAATTACCGCCGGTCGGGCCGGTATAACAGACTAATTACCGCACGTAAACGTATATAAGGGTTTAGAAATAGTAAAAAGCTTATTTATTTTTAAAGGTATAGCTAGCTACTTTATACTTAATTCTTTAAGCTAATTTTAAGAATCTTTAACTATACTATTTATAGTACGTAAATAAACCGTAAATATCCTCGTAAAATCGCTTAATAAACTAAGTATAAGCCCGGTTAAAAACACTATAGACTATAGTCGGGGAAATCCCTTAAATATCCTTAGATATCCTTTAAAAATCGCGGTAAGGTTTATCCTATATCTTTTAAGGTGCTTTTATAGTTAAAAATAGGTTAAACTATAGTTAAGATATCCCGCGGAAATCCTTAAAAATCTCTTAAAAATACTAGTAAAATCCGCTTAATAGTTTCTACGGTATCTCCTATAGTTAAAGATATTATAAACTATAGTTAAGTAGGCTCTTAACCCTTTATAGTATTATCTTAAAGTCTTTAGCGGGGTCCGACCGGTAATATTTATTATATCTTCTTAGGCGAGCTTTTATAGTATGTGCTCCGGGCGTTCTTATCGTAAGGTTTTATAAAGCTTCCTTAAAAGTAAAGTAAAAAGTCCGGGCATAGCTATTTAGTTCTATATAAAACTCCCTTAAGTAAGAAAGAAAAGCTAATATCCTTATTAGTTTAAAGTAAGAATAAAGTAAAGGGGGTGCTAAGTAATAGCTTTATAGTAATATCTTTACGCTATATTAATAGTACCCCGTCCTTATCCTTTTAATAGTTTTTTCGGCCTATCCGGCTAATAATAGCTAAGCAGCTTAAAATAGTTAGTAGGCGGCTTTATTATAGATCCTTACCTTATATTTAGTTATATAGCTTTATCTTTATTAAAGCGATTAGCGCGTTTAGCTAAAACTTATAGTAAAGTTTTCCGACTTTCTTTTAAAGCGTATATTCAGGCCTTTATTAAGTAATAAGGAGTCTCCGCGCTAAGGAATACTTAAGTTCCTTAGCAGGATACGTTATAAAAGACTAGCTTTATTTAGGTGTTATTTTATATTATTATCCTACTTACTTTTCTTTTACTATTTTTAATCCTCCGCTAAGTCTCCCGTTTTACGTACTAGCTTTATAGGCCGCTTATAGGCGAGATATTATATCTTACTTACTGCCGCTATTATAATTATCCCCCGCTTTTTATCGCTAGGCTTTCCGACTTATTATCCTTTTTACGCGGCGCTACTACTTACGCCTTTCCGCTAATTAATACGTATCTAGCTACTAAGAAGGTATTAAGGTAAGGGTAGGCTATCCCGCTAATATTAATAAGTATAGTTAGCACTAAAGTATTAAACGTTTATATTCCCGCTTAAAAGCGGGTAATAAGGTCCTTAATAGCCTTAATACTTAACTCCTCGCTTTTAAGGTTTTAAACGTGCTTAATAGTTTTAAAGAACCTTTATATAAAGGGGGCCTTAAGGGTAAGAATATAAAGCGCGTAATTAATACGGCTAATAAAGTAAATATCGAAGCCTAAAAACTTTATTGCTTAAGTTAAAGTTAGGTCGCGTTTAAACTCTTCGCGGGCTTATAGGTAGAACTTAGCGTAGTTTATAGCTAGGCGGAAACTCTTAATTATTATAATCTTATCGCTAAAGTATAAGCCCGCGAAGCTAAGTCCGTTAAGGATCGTATTAGTTACTATTAGCGGCTTTTATAAAATCAGGCGGCGAAATATATTATAAGGCTAGTTATCGCTATCTTCTTTAGTTAAAGAAAGATAGCGGATAGACTATAATAAGGCGCTTATACGCCTTTATATAGCTAGGCTAAGCATAGCAGTAAGCGGAAAGAGCGTTCGCTAAGCGGGACTAAATAAGTCCTTAAGGCCTATAGCGGCTATAAGCTAAGAAAGGGATTTTATAGCATAGGCTAAACCGCGTATAAAGCGAGATAAGGTTTTAGCTATAGTAGCTTAAAACGCCGCTAAAAACCCGGCTATAAACTAATTAAACTAAGCCTTAAATATATAGTTAAAGATAGCGCGGATATTATTTTAGTCGTTTAGCTAAAGCGGGTTTCCGCTAGCTATAGCGGCTATTATAGATCTTAAGACTATAGCGAGGTTAGCTAACCTTAAGGCGTTAAGTATTAATTAGTTATTTTACTAATAAAGATTTCCGGCTACGCCTTAAAAAATATATAAGCGGCGGGGGCTTTTAGATAGTAAGAGCTAAGCGGGAGGTATAGCTAAGTTACTGCGAAACTAGCTATCTAGACCTCGCTATAGTATAAGGCTAAGAGGTAAGTCGTTTAAGTTAAATATTTAAAGAAGGTAGTATAGGCTATTTTTTATAGTACTATAGTTTAAGTTAAATCCGTTAGCTTAAGCGCGGCTACGGAAAGCGGTATAGGTTTATATAGAAGCTTAAACTTAAAGGTTCTAACTCTTATTAAGGGACTTAAGGTTATTATAAGAAAGTGATTTTACTACTTTAATAAATTAGCTATTTAATCCTTACTTAATTAGCTATGTATAGGGGGGTGTATAAATTATATAAAAACCCGTATTAAATAGCCTAGCTTTAGCTCGTTACTTTCTAAGTCCTTACGTCCTTATACGACGTCTATAACGTTATATACGGAACTAAGGAGGTTGGGGTGGCTAGATAAAACAAGGATCCGCTTAGACCTAAACTAACCTTAACTAACTTTAAACATAAATTGCCGCATAAGGAAGGGATATACAGCTACGGGGTAAAATGCTTTAAAATCAGCATTCTTCGGGCTTTAAGACTACCTAAAGGCCGGTCCGGATATATCACTCCGTTCCCTTATATTTGTCTATAAAAGGCGAATCTGCCGCTACTAAATAGCTAGTGATTCTACAAGCACTTACGCACTCAATTCTTCATTAATTAATTCCAGCCAAAATCCTGCCTTACACAATATCGACTCCTCTATCACGTAACATTACGTGATTTCCTAATATCCCCACAATTTCGCTGCTGCTCTAACCTTTAATAGGTTATAAGCCCGGCTTAGCTTACTACGCCGGGAAATTAATCACTCCTCCAACCAGCTTTAGGAATTTCCGAGAAAAATACGACCCCTTTCCTTAATTACTCGTCTAACCTTTATCAAAATTTAACGTTAATTGAACGACTGAATCTCTTAGAATTTGTACTTAAAGATATCTTAACCTCGATTACCTCCTTTAATCTCTTTCCTTTTCTAGAAATCCCCTTATCTACACAAAATTCTCTTGAAATTCCTTCTTCTTTACTAAGATCCCTTCTATTCTTAGGAATTTGCTTAGAATTTCCTTTACTAATCCCTACCGACTTCTTTTATCTTTTAACCCTTCTTAGGTTAAAAATCAACTTTTCTTTACCTACCTATTTTATCTTACTAAAGATATATAAAATAGCAGGCTAGAAAGAATACGAGTTTTCTAAGTTAAAGGGTAATTTAAATTACACCTTATAAACTACTAAAATGCGAGCAATTCTTATTAAAGAAAAGCTTATAGCTGCTTTAAAGCAAGCAAATTATATAAAGACGGAAGAGGCTCTTGCCTTAATTTTCCTACGCTTAAAAGACGGTCCCTTAATGCAGATTAAGCACGTAACTACTACTAAAGATGCTTAGGAAGAGCTATAAAAGCTATATAATCCCTCGAATTTCTCGTCGAATTATTTACTTATTAAACAGCTTTTTAACTTAAGTCCTTCCGACTTATAGTTAGAGAAATACCTTTATAA
>JAPEBW010002128.1:0-15027 GCA_027405785.1 Ophiocordyceps robertsii
AACCGGGAGTGGCCCGAGGCAGGAGTGGCCCATGGCAGGAGTGGCCCGCGGCAGAGAGAAGACCTTCTCGCGCGCGCGAGACGAGGGCGTCGAATCGTCCCGCATGAGTCGACGACACAGCACCAAAGACGTCGTCGTCAAGCCACCATCGATCGAATCTTGTACCACCAGCCATCGCCAAGCGCCGAGGCGAGAGTGGGAACAAGGCTTGGCGCCGACCAGGCTCGCGGCCTTTTCCCCGGCCAGCTCTCTCCACCATGCAGCCGACACGGGACATTGGCTGCACAGCCATGGGCTTCGTCGCCATGGGCATGGGTTGCACAGAATCCAGCCTCGTCTCTGCCACGACATCATCGTCAAGTCATGATACGAAGAGGCGCCACATGTAACCAACCTCTTAATTAATCCAATCTACCCATACACATAGTCCCGCCAGTGACCGCTAAATCCCTAATCCTGTAGACGAAGACAAGTAAATATGAGCGAAACGCCGTGCCATGCCCCTTGAGCGCTCCACTCCCCCAGAAGCGAGCTCGCCACAACGCCAATAAATAATGTAACAACAACAGGTTCTGTAATTCCGAGAGTGAAATCCAGCCCGCCAGCAGGAACGGTTCTGACAAGCGCCGTCTTTTCCCCTGCCGCCGACCCGACGTCTCCGAGGTCCAGGCCATCGCTTGGCCCGTGTGTGGCAGCGTCGACGCTACCCTTGCCGGCGCCCCCCAAGCTGGGCTCTGGTTCGGATCCGAAACTTTTCCTTGAGCTTCTTGGTAAGACGAGCCCCATGAGGTGGCCTCTCTCCTCCCTCTCCGTCCCGAGACTGGTTCTCGCTTGTCTGCGCCCGCATCTGCCTGAGCGCCTCTATCCGCTCTTCCACGGGGGCTTGCCGCAGTCTGTTGATGTCGAGGAGGCGTGCGAATCTGTTGCCATGGGACGTGGGACTACCGTGCCCGTCTTCTCCCTCCAATACAAGTGGCGGTGGCAAAGGCTCGCCATCTCCGCCGGGCGGGCCTTCGTTGGCAGTGCCCTGCCCGGGCCTGAGATCTAGTCGACTGAGAGAATAGTGTTAGCGCACATGAATTAGGCCGTGGCCATGGCAACATGTGATGAGTAGGCGGCAGCGGGTAGACTCACCAAAGGGGGCAAGTCCCAGAGACGTTGACAAGCCACGGATCCACACAATTGGGGTGGAACTGATGTTTGCAGGGCAGAACCCTGACGTCCTCTCCGACCTTGAAGTCCTCGGTGCAGATGGAGCAGCCCAAGTGCCCGTCTTCCGTCTGTCCGCCCTCTGCGGCGGCCGGGGTATTGGCCGTCGACGCCTTCGTGTCACGACTCGGTCGCCTCGAGGCTGTCGCTGCCGGCGCGTCGACACGCCTATCTCTGGTCGACTGCTGCGTCGCCACACTAGTGCTGACAGGCTCCAGCTCCAGCTCCGGGTCCGCCTTATCGGAGGTCTGTTGATTCCCAAACTTGACAATGGGGATCGTGTCGAGAACGGCGCGGGCCAGGCCTTTGGCGCGACTCTGGCGTGGTCTGCCGCCAACGGCGCTGCGCGGTCCGTACCTCTCGGGGTAGCGGTGAGCGCGAATAGCGCCAGTAGCGATAATGATGAGAAACAGCAACGTGATGAGACCCGTGATGCTGTACAGGATGCTCATGGCAACGGCAGAGTTGTTGCCACCGCCACCGTTGGGTTCGTTGACAGATTGGTCCTCGGTCGCGTTTCCCTGGACCACGGCTTCAACGCCAGAGCCGCTGAGGTAGCTCAGGACGTTGGAGGCCTCGCCGGCATCAGCCATGGTGAGGATGCTCGTGTATGGCAGTGGCTCCTGGCTCGAGATGGAGCACCAGTTCCGACTGGTCGAGTAGAGCACGATGGCCTTGGGCCGTTGGGACATGAGGTCGTTGAGCATCTTGTCGGGAGTGATGAAGCTGTCGCCGCCGGCTTTGTCGCAGGGCAGGTAGGCGATGAAGCGGGGCCCGCTGATTTGGTTGTAGTTGGAGACGTTGACGGGTCTGAGCTCGCCCGGGATGCTGATGATCTTGAGAGTAGACGGAAGATTAGCGGTTGTGCTCGCAGGGTCGAGACGAAGCACCACGACTTACTCCTCGAGTGCTTTGCGACTCGTTGAGACCCAGGTTTTCCGTCAGCGGAATGGTTGTGAACTGGAGGCCCGGCTTGGTGGAGAGGGTAAGCTGCAGCGCGTTGTTGGACGCCCACTCGGGGACGTTCTTTTCGGCCGAAGTCGTCGCCCCCTCAGCGCCGACGAGGAGGACGAGGAAGAGGAGGGGAGGGAGCAGGCTGCCGAAGCAGGAGGTGGCTGACGCGGCCATGGCGAGGGTCGCGTTGAAGGGATCGTGTCGAGGTTCGGAGGCGGGCGGGAGACGAGGCGACGCGTTGCCTAGGCGGGCAGATGTGAAGCCCGTCGGTCACAGAATTCGCGATGATACGGCAATCAAGGCCGAGCGAGAGTGGAGCAAGGAGCCCACGGCGGCCGCGTCTCAGGCTCTCTCAATTCCTCCAGGGAGAAGGCATCGGGCGCGCAGGGCGGGGATGCGCGAGCGAAGGTGCCGGAGGACGACGCTGATGCAGCAGCGTTCGTTGACAGCCTAGGGGGGGGGGCAGGGGCGGCCGGGCTCGGAGGTGGATGCCAATCGATAAATGGTCGTCGACGAGTTGGCCAAGGATGGAGACGCTGGATGGAGACGCTGGATGGAGACGCTGGATGGAGACGGAGGACTGCGGTTTATGGGGGCGGACCGGGGGGCGCGGAGACGACGAGGAGGGGAGGGGGATGGAACGGAGATGGAAATGGAGACCAAAGGGAGATATGGATGGACGAGGCCGATCGGGGAATGCAGGCGGGCAGGCGGGCAGGCGGGCAGGCGGGCAGGCGGGCAGGCGGGCGGGCAGGCGGGCAGAGGCAGGACGGCGGCGGTGGAGAAGGCGTGCAGCCGTTCCGCCCGTCGACCCAGAGTGGCGGGACCCTAAAGGCAACGACGCGGAAAGCCTCTCAGCAGCCACCGTACAGTGTGCGTGCAGCCTCGGTGCGCATTGGCGACTGCGCGTACTCTGTACTCTGTACCGCTCGCCCGCCACCCGCTCCGCGCAGAGCCACCGAGTACTGCCGACCAGGTCGTCTTGGGCGCCACAGACAGAGCACGGTGCCGCACTGTCTCCCAAGGCCGTCCCTCGCATTCCAGCGGGCAAGCAGGTATCTCGGCCGCCGTTTCACCTCGCAAAGGGACCTTGGGCTGAGCGCTGCAAAGCCAGCCTGCAAAGCCTGCAAAGAGTCTAGACGGCGCGAGACTTTCCGACCGAGGGAACGAGCCGACGACGCTTGGGAGCCTTTCCTCTCCAGTTCCCCTCCTCTCCTCTCCAGTCCCCCCCCTCTCTCGGCCCTTTGCAGCGGGCGACTCCTGACGACGAGAAAGGCACATGCTTTCCCCCCCGAAGCCACGCGCCAAAACAAAAGGAACCCTCCCTCGACCCAATGGTCCGAAGCGGTCGAGGCTCTCTCGCCCACAATGTGAGTCGCAGGGTGGCCAAAAGGGGGGGCGCAGAACCAGCAGCTCAGGCATGTGGCAAGCGTGTTCGCTGTCGCAGCGCCGTCAGAGGCAGGGAGAGGCGCACACGCCCGGCACCCTCTCGTCGCCGCCATGGCCTCCCTCTCCGGCCTCGTCTCGTCCCCGTCGTCGTCGTCTTCTTCTTCCGACTTGGCGGTCCGGCTGGTCCTTGCTAACCCGCGGGCTGGTGGCCCGAGGAACCCTTGCGCGCCCAACCACGACCCGTGTCTTCGTACCGCTGCGAGACAGACAAAATCTGCTAGCTGCTATAGATAGGCAGCTGAGAGGTCTTGGTATTCAGCCAGCTTCTCTGGGCACTGCGCCGACCCTTTGTCGCAACCCAGGTCAAGGGCGGCAATAACCGCTTTGTTGCGCCCTGGGTTTTTTTTGGGGTTTTTTGTTTCCCTTCCGCTTCGTCAGTTCTTACATACATGCGCATGGTGCCAAGTGTGTACTGGACAGTACAGTGCAGTACTTGGCGCAGGAGACCTGTCTTGACAGAAGCTGTCTTGACCAGCTATTTTTATCAAGGTTCAGAGTCAAGCCCGAGTGTCGGTGGCGGCGGTCACGGTCGGTGGCGGCGGTCACGGTCGGTCGAGAGGGTAAGCAAGGGCCAAACCAAGCGAGGTGTCCAACGGGCCATCATCAACCACCACCACCACCTCCTCCCTCGTCCACCACCACCATCAGAGAGTCGGCTGCATTGTTGGGCACTGCTGCTCCCATTTTCCTGCTTGTATTCGTACATTCAGCATACGTATCCGTACATCGTACATACATTGGTACCTACCTACGTGCCTATGTACACACGCGCACCCGGAAAGGCTCATCGTGAGCCGTCAGCCACCCTTGCTGCCCTCAATCGTGGGGTCCGGATGAGACGAGGGGGGAAGCTACCGTGCAGGCTTTTTCGTCGCTTCCACAACGCCTTTGCCCGCTTGTCTGCATAAGCCTGCGAGGTTATGCATGCACGCTCCCGCCGCAGCCCTGCCTTTGGCCCCCTCTGTCGCGAACCCAAGCAAGGCCTCGGAGCCAAGTGACGAGATGGTTCTATCCATGTAGGCCATCCTGCAGTCATGCTCTCTCCCCGGCTGTCGATTCTCTCGTCTCCCCACCTCCGCTCGCCTCCCATCTCAACCCGTCCCTTGCTCCGCCCCTCAGCCCCCCCCCCCTCATCTCATCGTCGTCGTGATGTTGACGGGGCCTGTTTTACACATCCGTCGACCCGGCAGACGGCTCCCGCTGACGACGCCGGCCGATGATGACGGGGACAAGCTCAACCCCCTTCCGAAGCTCAAGGATGAAACCCGAAAACCAACCGGCTGCATCTACCCACCTACCTCGCGTGTACCGCGCACGGCATCTCGGTGCAAGTTCGCAATGTCCTTTGGCCGCATGCACCGTCATGACTCTCTGATCCTGCTGGCCAAGGGTCTTGTCATTCGTCCGGCAAATCCGGGGGGGGGGGGAGTCAAGACGGCGACGACGAGCCCACATATGATACCCGCCGAGGTTATACATACATGGTTTCGTGTGTCCCCATTGCCCTTACACTACCCATACATGAACGAGGTCGTCACGAGGATTTCTACGCAAAGAGACATCGGCTGACTGACGGCCTTCCATCTCGTCTTCGCACAACCTCCGCTACGCATGGCCGTCGTCGGCGTGATTGCTCGCCCCGGCCCCGGTCCGGCCCCGGCCCGGGTACCGCCGACTGAATGGCTCGCGTCTCGTCGCCATCTTACCGCTTTCCGATGACAGGATTTCCTGTACGTGTTCGCACCATGCGCGTCCGGACCGCGCTCCCCGGCGACGACGACCGTCTCTTCTGACAACCGGACCGGCTTCGCAAGAGCCGGGTTTCGGAACCAACCCGTCCAGTTTCCGAATCACGCAGACTTGTTCCCCAGCTTCTCCCGCCCCCACCTCCACCCTCTCCGTCCGCTGGTGCCGTAGTTGGCGAGAAACCATCCCGGCGACTATCCTTGCAACCGCCCGTCCCCGTGCCAAGAAACTCCTCCCTCGGTCACGGCCGCCGTCGCCAAGCCGCCGAAACCCCCGACGTTGCGGAATGAGCTTGATTCCATCCTTGATTCCTCAGAAACACAAGGCTATCCCATGTCTTGTCTGTCCCGGCTGTCATGGTGCTGCGGCTCGTTTGCAAATCGTACGCTGGGCCGCAAATATACTCCTACATGTTTCGCTCCTGATCTCCTCTGGTTCAAACATGTCAAAATCTCGCAGTGGGAGGCGAGCGATCTCTGCCTCGACCGAGGCACATGTCCATATTTCGCGTCGACGCTGACGGGGGAATGTGGGCTGCTCCGGAGACAGCCAACATCGAGCTCGTTTCTTTTCCGTTTTGAGGGGCGACTCTTGTTTTTCTGCCTGCAGTCGATGCGTGGTAATATCCTCGGCACTGCACGGCAACCGCTCGCATAGAGACTCTTCCCTGCAACGACACAGGCGCCCATCACCATGTATGTATGCATGTATGCGGGTGCGTGTTTCCGTGCCGGACGTGACTTGCGAGGCCTGTCTCTTATGAGCTGAGTGTGACGTGTTAGGGGGGAGGGGAGACAACGGTGTCGGAGTGCTGTACAATGCAGCGTGCGCAGAAACGCCCCTTGACCGCGACGGCCCGCCCTTGTAAGTTGCTGCATGCATATACGCAGGCGGTCGAATGAGGGAGCCATTATGTACAAGCCGATGGGTGCCGAGAGCCACAAGGTCCCGCGCGGCACGCATCCCCTGCTCGGGGCTGTCGGGGCCTAAATTTCCTCCATGTCTTCCAAATCATCCATGGGCGGGTAGTCGCCCACCTCGACGCGCTCCGGACGCACAAAGACTCCGTGCTTCAGCTCCGAGGCGGTCCCCCAGTAACGCGTTCCGGCGATGCTGCCGTCGTTCTTTCCCACCGGCTCGTCAAGCTGGACCCCAACCCAGGCACCGCCGCCGCCCGGGATCTCTGCCACGTCGCCTACGTACTGGACGATGCCTCGGCGCGCATCCTCGCCGCCGATGCGACAACGCTTGCCGACCTCGATGCCGCGACGCAGCACTTGCTGCTGCAGGGCATCCAGCCTGGCCTGCTCGAGACCTGGGGCGTTGGGATCGAAGCGTCCCAGCTTCTGCGCCTTTTTCCAGGCCAGGACCGAGTCGGCCTTCTTCTCGTACTCTGGCTCAGGCATGACGTACTTGTCGATGCCAGACGTGTCGGTGTAGTTGGGTCGAGCGCCCGGGGGTCGAATGTCCTCCACCTGTCAAGTCGGGTCCATATAAGTCAGCCTCGCCTTACCGCTTGGGTGAGGTGGAAATGGCTGGGAGGACCAGAGAGCGAAACGGTTGGCTTTGGCTGAAGCTCCATGGCCTCCCGGCCTCCAACCCCTGTTTGCCGGCCAAAGGAGCCAAAGAGGAGAGAGGGAGGGTGTGGACAGAGACGGCCAGGAGAAGGCAGCTGGCAGAAGAGAAGAAGGGGGGGGGGGGAGAAGGGCTTGCTCGGCCGATCCAAGCAAGGTCAATCTCCATTCAAGCAGATGACCATCGGAAGCGCCATCCAAACTCATGCGAGCACGAGTGCTGAGACAAACTTGTCACACGGGGACTTGACAGAGATAGAGTCGGCCGCGGCCCCCACCTGACCCTTGACCAGGGCTGTCTCGTCTCATCAGGGGGCCAAGGCAAATGAAAATCAAGAGGATGCCGACTTACATGCAGCACTGCGTAGGGAGCCAGGGGGAAAGTGCACAACCGGATGCTGTCTTCATCTGCCGCGTCAATGGGGATGCGTTCCGCCCCTACAGACGCCTGGAGACTGAGTTTTTGAGACGACGGGGGGATGCCGGTGACTGTTTCGAGCTTTGCCTTGAGCTGGGTGATGGTCCACGACGGGGTGACGCGCCGCTCCGCCGCGGCGTTATCTGAGATGACCTGCAGAGGGACATCGGCCATGGTGCGAGCGTGTCGTGCCTTTCGTTCCTTTACCCCAGGTAACAAGGTGGGACGATTTTGGGGGGAGGGGCGTGTCTCGGAGCTGGGGTGGATGGATGCGGGGCGTTGACGGGTATGCACAAGGGACTGAAGCTGCCCGTCTGTGTGTATCTGCAGTGGTGGCAGTCTAGAGGTCTGAGCGAGGTCAGAGGTGAAGAGTCACGGGAGTGGGAGAAGAGACGGAGAGGCGAAGGAAAATGGAGCCACGACACGAGAGCGTCGAGGGCGGGACCCGGAACATGTCTCGGGCGGGATGATTTGGGCGGCACTTACTTAGGTAAGGTACTGTACATGCAGTAGAGGTTGTGTCCACTTTTTGACGGCTGGTTTGTCAGCCTTTACGTATTCGTACATGTTTAAAGGCAACAAGAGTTCAGTCAGGCTCGGGCAGCAGCAGCAAGCCGAGGCAACAAACAGCAAGAAGAGAAGCAAGTGGGGGGGGAAAAAAAAAAGAACAAAGAAGATATGTACAATGACCCGCGGAGGAGCAGGGGGGTCCTCTGCAGGCGACAACGAGATGAGCAGCCACGCCCGTCATCATCCGCTGCCTCGACTGCCCTCGATTGGCAACCAGGCGCCTCGCAAGGCCGGGACGCCGCCGGAATGGCCAATCTGGGCATTGGCTGGGCAAATCAGCTGCCGCCTCGTTTATGCCCCCTCCCCGGTCGCCCTCCAGCCACAAAGCCCACGCGGGCAAGAGGTGCCGCGGCGGACAAGAGACGGACAAGGCACGGATGCATGCCATGCACGCGCATTTGGTACATGCATGCCAGCCGACCTCTCTCGCCCTCGGTCCCCTGCCCCCTTGTCACATCATCATCAAACACCGGACAGGAACGAGTTCGTTTCCCCGTGCTGCCGCCTCGGCTCCACCGCGCCGACAACGGCCGGCCAACTTGGGGCGCCCAGTAATTCATCCGCAGAGCGGGATGCCGCCCTTTGCCTTGGGTCGCTCGGCAGATGCTCCATATCCCCTGACTGGGTACTGTACGCGATAGGTGCTCTCTCTCCGCCCGTCCTCGTCACCCCCCTTCTCCTGCGGTGCGACCCGTTGTTGCTGTGGGCGTGGAAACCCCAAGACTCGTACATACATGCGCTTCCCACGACCCAAGATCCTGACGCCCCATTCCTCGCAACTTTGCACTGTGCAGCAGCACTTGAAATGAGCCGTGGACGCGTGTCTGGATGACGAGCAACAGGGACCATGACTCGGCATAGAGCCCAGCCGAGTCCTGGTCAATGCCGGCCAAGAGCACTCGCGCGGTGCGCGCATGGGCAATCAGAGTTCTTGTTATGCATGTTTGCTTTGTCGGCATGGTCTGTTGCACCTGCTTGCGCACTCCCCGGTGGGCGTTCGGCCGCTCTTGGCTCAACCAAGGGGCCCGAACGGGGGTTCCGGCCACCTGGTAGTTGCCGTGGCCCCTGGATGCAGCCCGACTGCGGTGACGGGGCAGATTTGCGCATGAGAGAGAGAGAATGGGGCAAAGAAGCGTCAAGAGTCCCGGGTCCGCCACACGCCGTCTGTGCCCTCGCTCGCAGCAAGCAAGCCACCGCGGCCGGCGCCACCCACGGCTTCGGCCCTAGATGTGCCGCCGTCTCTCTTCCCCCGTCCCGTGCCGTCCCGAGCCACGCCTCGGCCACGGGCGTTAGACATCACGCCATAACAAGCTCGGAATGCTTTCTTCTGTCTCGGAATTTCTTTTCCCTGTTTTCATTTTCTCGGAAGTCTCGATGCTGGCATGCTGGGTGGCAGGGGAAGGGGGAAGGGGTAAGGGGGGGATATCGGGAGGACGGCAGAGGAGGCTTGGGAGGGTTCTCTCCACCAGACTTTTGGCGGTGGTCAGTGCGAGCCGAGAGGGGGGTGCTTGAGAAGCGTGAAACACCTTGCAGAATCGTGACAAGTCAGACGTCGGGTGCGCCACCAGCAGCAGGGCCCTGGCTTGGCCTCTCTGGCTGCGCGCCTGGGCTGACGAGACCAAACCGACGACTGCGCAAAGCCCAGGATGCAAGAATTGCTTTGCTTTGCGCTGCGCAATATGGCGCGTTACGGAAAAAAACCAAAAGCCTATGCCCTCTTCTCATGCCGGTGAGACGATCCAAAGATACAGACGGACGGACAAGGCGGCAGCGGCCCAATCAGCCTCACTCGGTCCAAAACGACCTGGCCTGGATCCCGGCGGTGCCCATGGATGCAGGCATGTACGTAAAACATGTGTACCGACGCGACTCCAGACGAAGTGGGCGAGGCGCTGTGCAGGACAAGCAATAGTCTTGATACCTAAAGGCCGTTGCGAGGCTGCCCGAGATGGCCCTCACCGCCGCGGAGAGACGGCCCTGCGGGGTCCTGACAGCTGGTCATACTCGAGCAAGCAAAAAGCAAAGAAGAAACGGGCTCATACATGCAGCCGGCCGCAAGGCAATGGATCATGTACACGCGACCCGGGACCCAAAGGTGAGGAGGGCAGAATGGGTGGTTGGAAGAGCTTCCCGTCCAGCCCGCCTCCGTGTTCCTGGTCGTTTGCGCTGCACAGCATTGTGCAGTGTCTCGCCGTGCCGATACCTCTGACTTACCTTGACAAGCGCGCCATGTCTCACCCAGCCGAGGGTATCCCATCCGTACAGCAGTGTGCCGGCCTTGGGACGCGGGGGTGTCTGTAGCGGCGCCGTCGTGAGACCCTTGATCAAGCGTCGCCGTCGGCCTCGTTAGCCACGGCAGGCAGGTGGCCTTGGTTCACCGGTTCAGCCCACGCGATCGGAGAGGGGGGGGGGGAAGGGGGAGGCTGCGTCTCAGCTTTAGCTGCTCGCTGACCGGTTCATGACGTCGGCTCCGGGGTGCCGGGTTTGCGTCGACAGCGCAACGCTCGGGGCCGTCCCGCTCAATGGCGTTAAACGGCCCCCAAAAAAAATCAAGGCCCTCCCCACGCACCCCCCCTCTTGATGGAAAAGACCAGGGTATTCGAATTGTGTGTGCCTGCCTGCCATCTGAAGCCTGACTGACAAAGGACGGGCCGGCGGCCACGTATGATGCGATTGTTGGCGCGCGCGTTCCGGATGGCAGAGCCGTGAGGCCACTCACACACGCGCGCGCGCCCACGCACACCCATCTGGCGTCTCGACGAAGCGTCCCCCATCCCGTATCATGTACCTACGCACACAAATAGGGCCCCAAGCCGAGGCCGAAGCACCGCTCTGCATGCCCCCGTACATACGCCTCGACTCACTTGACCTGGCTTGAGCTTTGTGGTCAAAACACAGGCCGGCAGCAGCGGCAGCCACTTGGGTGAGCGAGGGCCGAGTCGTCGTCGGTAGTGAGAGGCGGCAGTGGGCGAGATGGCAGGTTTGCTTGCTTGCAAGCTTGGGCATCAACACTTGCCGCACGACAGCCGCGCGACGACACCCCCCGGGATTGATTAGGCACAGGGAGGCCATGCCTGCCACACGTCGCACGCACCAGGGCTAGGGAGAGCCGGGTCGGCGCTTGCACGGCGGCCGTCGTCAGGTTTCGCCTCGAGGTTGGAAACGCAAGTACATCCATCAAACCTCTGGTCCGGTGTGCAGGAGCGAGCGAAGAGGACTAGGCTCAAACAAGGCGGCCTCGTTGTCGTCGTCGTCTGTTGTCTTTGACGTGGCGGTCACGATAGCGATCAAACAGTGCGTGGCGTGCCGTGTGTCGAGTCGTCGTGTGTCGCGTGTCGTGGGCCTTGGGCCGTTCGTGCCAGGAGGGCGAGGTAAAGCGAGGAGGGAGAGAGTGGGAAGAGCTTTCCAGGGGCGCCGTCGGCAACAAACGGCTGCGTCGATGGTGGGCGGATTCAATCTCCGCCGGCCTGCTGACGCGGGCGCCAGGCATTGGTAGCAAGTCACGGACGGAGCTCGTTGCATGCGTTTGGTGGCTTGGGCAGACAGGGCAGCGATGAACTGGTTCGCAGTTTGTCAACGAACGGTTTGGCGTGCCCTGGTTCTGACGTGGCCACACCAACACGCCACCCTTCCATCCACCTACCTACCTGGCCGGTACCTTGCCGCAGGTACCGGCCTGGGCACACTCAGCACATGATGTACATACAGTATAGTACCTACCGAAAGTAGGTGACGGCTTGGCTGACCGCCAGTTTCTTCTTCACCCCCCTCCCCCCCCCTCTCCTCCTTCCCCCCCCCCGCGCCCCCGGACTTTGGTTTGGCAAGGCGCCCAATGCACGGCCGGCATTGGCAATGCACATGGACAGACAACCAAGTATTCACACATGCGTTGGTTGGGTAGTAGGTAAACACGGCCGGCCCGGGCCCTCTTCTCCCGGCCCCGGCTTCAACACCGCCGCCGCCCTTGTGCGCCCGCCGGTGGATAGGTGTGCGAAGCCGCGCAGGGCAGATGGCGAGGCAAACAAGCCCAATGACTGGATGAGGGCTGCTGCTGCAAGCCTCGAAGTCTAGAATGCTGTCGCCCATCGGCGCACAAGGCCCCGGTACACACGTGTAGGAAGGCGAGGTAGGTAGTTTGCAACTCGGTCTCATCAGCCCAACCCAGCGACGAGGCTGCGCGAGCAATCAAGGCTGTTTGAGCGAGTCAAGCAAGGCCAAGTCGCGCCGCCCAGTGCAACCTGGTCGTCTTTGCTCAGAGCATCGCCGTGCCATGATTCCGACAAGGTTGCTCGATGCGACTCAGTCGTCAAACTCAATACAGACATTGCGCAAATGCCGGCGGTGACGTACATACATACATACATACATGGATACATACATAGTAATATGTGTGTCTGCAAGCTGCATCTCGCTTGACTTGGTCCTACAGCCTTCGTCGGGGACTGCAGATGGGCGGGCCAGATCTTGGGCGGCCGACAAGCCGCCTCGTTGGTTCTCGTCACGTCGCCGGGGATCGCATCGTGTCGCATTGCATGGGAAATGCTGCTGCTGCTGCTGCTGCTTGCTCGAATCCTTGGAGTCGGAACCCCACCCCGAAACCTCGCCCACACACACGCGCGCACACGCAGAAACACACACACACTCGCACAATTGCATCGTGACACAAAAGGCGGCCGGATAGGATTTGTCATGTTTCCGACGCCGGCTTTGGTCGTTTGGCCCAGTGCTTTGGGGAAAAGGTTCGTGGAGATTAACCTTGTGACAGGGCAACGCGATTCGGCTGCCAAAACATGGCAAGAAAAGACCCGGCCCGTGTCGGAAACACATTCGAAGCGCGCCAGAGGGATGCCTCATACCCTAAACGGCTGCCTGCCTCCCTCCTGTCCTCTCGGGTGCCATGAGGCCGCAACGCGAGAGGGCCGGCCGGTCAATTACAGCGCTCGATTACAACGGCCCCCGCCCCGGCCATTGTGCGAGTCTTCTTCCATTGTCAGGAAGCTAAGGAGAGTGTGAGCAGCACAAGGTGTAATGGACACCCCCCCTTCTTTTTTCCCCCGTGTTCCCTCACCCCCACCCACCCTTCTCTGGCCCATTGGGACCGTTGAGACGGGGGGGAAGATGGGGCTGGGTAGCCAAACACCCGAAAACATTGGCGTTACGGCATCCAGACACACACCAGCATGCATGACTTCGTGGCCATGCGCTGGCAGGGCACTCGAGTCTGCTGCAGATGGCTCGTGTACATGCCTTTGTCCATACATGCAGTCGGTACAACTGGATCTGCGGCAGTCAAACCACGCGTCCATGTCACTCAAATCGGCTGGTGTCACTAGCGCAAGAGCCGGCAGGGACGAAAGCTGCTGGGTCCTTGACAACGGCATTGCGCAAGAAAAGGGCGGCGGGACTGGCAACGAGAGCGGGGAACAGGGGCGAGGGGTACTGACGGGGGGTGCCGTGGGCGTGGGGGGGGAAGGCTAATCTGTTGACAACAGACTGAGCGTTTCGAAGCTGGCGGAAGAGACGGTTGGCTTGCTGTCTTTGCAAAGAGACATGTAACGTGCCCTGGCTGGGCGGGTACCCAATGCCTGCCTCGTGCCTCTCCCCCGAGGGCCCGTCCAGGTAAACAGCCTCATGGCTGTTTATTGCGGCAAAAAGGGCTCGAGGGAACGCATGCGCTCCACTGAAGCGGCGCCTCTTTTGGGGCAAGTCGTAGCGGACATGGCAGGCTAGGTTCCCGCCAAGATCGGTAGGGCACCTCCCATAGCAGGCACGGGGATTGTACGCACGTGTGTACATACGTAGGTCGCAGAGGTATGCAGCTCACCTATGCGCCGTTGTCGAGCCTCGCTGGATGGGGCCCGGGCATGTCGCTCCAATAAAAGCGGCTAATAAGCGGCATCTGCTTCGCACTCCATCCCGACTAGCTGCAAGCACTTACAAGGCAAGGGAGGCCACCGACTACCTATTTACAGTGCTTGTCTAGAAAGGGTGCGTTCGTCAGCGTGTCATGCGCCGACCCGCTCACCACGCCGCGCGTGCCCGGGCAGGTCCAGTTGACAGCCGTTGTTATTCCAAGCCATCAGACGGTACAGTAAGCTTTTGTTCGCCGTCAAGCGTGCGCGTACATGTTGGGACGAGAGGTGTAAGCCGTCGTCGCAAGAGTGCGAGCCTGGTCATCTTCGCCCAGCCTTGATTGAGCATGATGCACATGGCCTTTTCAATGCTGCATGTCTGATGCGCTGAGATGCATGTATTCGTCACCTCCATGGCACCAGGCCGCTATGGGCCGAAATTGGCGCCGACGTGTTCATCAAGGCACCATGTGCTCACGGTAGTTGGGCGGCGCCCCGTGTGCTGAGCCTCGTCGAGTTGGGGGCGTGAGAGAGCGTGCGAGCAACCAGAATAGCGAGAAAGCCCTGGAACTGAGTGCCTCTCTCTACCTTACTTACTACCCAAGGTAGGTAGGTCCGGGCTGCCATGTACCGAGCGAGTCGACCGTGGTGAGCGCGGTCCGCGAGTCACCGCCGCCCAATGCCTGCTAGCAGTGACTGCGGAGCTCTCGGCTCCAGCCCCACCGCAGCCCTGGCGCATGAAAATTCAATGCCATCCTCATCAAAATCAAAAAAAAAAGGGAAAAAGGGAAAGGGACCGGCGGCGCAAACGCAAGTCACCGCACCAGCCAGATCCGCTTTGTAGTCACCATGTGTCAAAAGAAGACGTCGACGAGGGCAAACAAGCGATGGCTGACGCAGAACCCGCGCGCCCTCCAGCACAATGCCAACTGAGGATTGCGCACGTCACCGATGCTGACGTATACGTCGGTGTGTGTCTTGTACATACCTGCCCAAAGAACAAAGCACGGCAAGGGAGGCAGGCCCCAAGGTTTTCCTTGGATAGGCAGGACTCGCGAGATTTCACCAGGCAGAAGGCCTCCCAGTTGACACAAGTCCGGGCTGTGCCTGGCACTGTACATGTGTATGTAGGTAGGTGCGGCAAAGGTAGGTACTGACAGGCGCGCCTACCTTGCGGTGAATGCGCGGCGAAACCGAAGCAAAAAACAAACGAGTGTACGAATACATACAGTACAAAGTACACGACTAGCTACAG
>JAPEBW010002129.1:0-14980 GCA_027405785.1 Ophiocordyceps robertsii
GGCCCCGACGCCTCCCCCCGCGCCCCTGTCGCTCCACCCGCCCGGTGCCCCCGCCGCCGCCTGCGCGCCGTCGTCGTTGTCGTCGCACGTCCCGCTGTCCCCCTCGCCGCTGTCCCCGCTGTCCGCCCGCCACCCGCCGCCGCAGCCTCACCACCCGCAGCACCAGCGTGCGTCCAGCGCCGCCGCCGCCGCCCACGCCTCCGGCAGGCGCTCCGGCTCGCACGCCCGCGCGGCCGGCGTCCGCGGCGACGCGTACGACGTGGTGCCCCAGAGCAAGGCCGTCGGCGTCGCGCGCGAGGACCTGCTCTCTCGCGGGGCCGCGGGCTCCGGCCCCGCCACCGGGAGCATCCTCGGCTCGAGCCCCGCCGGCCGGCCGGCCAGCGCGCCCATCGACCGCGACAGGCGCAAGAGCGTCAAGTTTGCGAGGCCCGAGAGGGATTGAGCGCCGGACTCGCCCTCGGCGCTCGTCTGGCCCGTCTACGCTCCGGCTCCTCCTCGGTCCCGCACGGCTCTCTCGCCCACCATGGCCCCCGTCTTTTGCTACGCGAGCGCCCCGTCGTCTACGGCGAGCAGAGGGGCCCCCCGCGCGGTGCAAAGCAGGGATCGAGGCTCATCCGCCCCTTTTACCTCCCCCTCCGGGCTACCACCGCCTTGCGCAACCGTTCCTTGCATTTCGTCTTGGGGAGGGAGTCCAGCGGAAAGCACGGCGTCACTCAGGCACGGGCGTGGGACTATGGTTTCAGCCAACGCGGCCGTCGGGCCACGACGGTTGGTGCGTTGGTGCTTTGCTAAGGCTTCGTATACACGGCCACAAGGGCCGGGCGCTCGCTATGTGTGAAGAGGGCTGCGGTGGACAGTGGCATGCAAACTGGCTCCAGTCCGCGCCGGGTATCTCGGTGGAAAGGGGGGTGGGGGTGGTGAACAGGACAATAGGACAACAGGAACCAGAAGAGCAAACCAAAAAAAAAACAACCCCCCAGTATAAAAATCACCCCTCGTCGCTCGCTTTGTGGACGCGGGCCATTCCTCCTCGTATGCGGCTCGTACAAGACAGGCACACAGACGGGGAGGTGAAGAGCGCACCCGCCCGCTCTATCCAGCCACATTCTCGCGCAGCCCCTTTGTCCGCAGGGTAAACCTAGCCTCGGCACCGCCAAACGGCAAGCCCGCGTCGCCCGCGTCGCCCCAGCCGGCCTGCTTGGACAGCCCGTTCCAGGCTCCGCCGCCGTCGACGCCGGCAATGGGCGGGGGGGGGGTGCCCGCCGCGCTGCTGCTGCTCTCGCCGTCGACGGGCGGTGTGACGGGCATGCGGCCCCGCAGCTTGCCGGCCCAGAGGCCGCGGACGCCGCCCTTTTTGCGCTCGGGCACGTCGTGGCTGCCGGCGCTGCAGACGTAGAGCAGGTACTTGAGGTTGGGGAGCGAGTGGCGGATGTCGACGACGCGGAGGCCCTGCGACGAGCAGAGCGCCTCAATGTCCTTGTTGAGCAGGAACCAGCCGTACTCGAAGCGCCACTGGCCCGTCGTCGAGCCGCCGCGCGGCAGGTACAGCGGGAACTCGCGCCGCGGCGACGGCTTGTCCGGCAGGTGCGAGATGTCGTCGCGCGCCAGCGAGCGCGACCCAGCGGCGTGGAGCGGGTAGGGCAGCGGCGACGACAGGTAGAGCTGGAGGTGGCGCGTGAGGAGCGTCACCAGGCCGAGGGCGGCCGAGAGGGCGTCCTCGTCAATCGTCTTTGCCGTCGCGGCGTCGTATGTCGAGTTGGGCAGGGGCAGGTTGCAGATGCGAAACGAAAGCGGCGGCGCGTCGGGCACCGGCGTGATGGGGAAGACGTCGGACAGCTCCGCGCAGATGCGCCGGCGCTGCCCGTGAATCTGCTGCTCGGTCCGCTCGAGCAGTTGCCCCGAGGCCTCGAGCTTGTCCCGGTTACTTGCAATGTCGGCCTCCACCTTGGCCTGGGCCTCTCTCCCCGCGAGAATGGCGGCCCGTCTGCTGGCGAGCGAGGCCCTGAGCTCGTTGCGCCGTTCCTCGGCCAACCGGTTGGCGCGACGCTGCCTCGCAAGGTACTTTTCCGCCCTTGCAACCTCTTCCTGAGCGGCCTCGGTGGCGTTGGGTGGGGTCTGTTCGAGTATCGAGTTGATTTGCGCCATCAAGTGCTCTTGCGTCTCGAGTGCGTCTTGAATGGAGCTCTCGAGGTTGGCCAGCTTCATCAACGAGTTGTACGACGACGTGGGCGCGGGCGGGGCCTGCTTGGGATCGGCGGCCCGGGTAGGAAAGTCGAGGGAGTAGAGGCCATCCTCGAGGTGGAAGATGAGGGCATTGGGCGGGAAGCGGCGGTCTAGGAGCGTGCCGATGAAATGGAGCTGGCGCAGGTCGACAAGCTCGTCGAGGACAAAGACCCAGGCGCTCTGGTTGGGGCGCCGCGACCAGACGCGGACGGTGACGAAGCAGGACCTGGAGACGCAAGGGCCCTTTGCGGCAAGGTCGAAGAATTGAAAGTTAAAGTTCTGCCCCGAGAATTAGAGACGGCTCAAGGGCGCAATGACGGGCAATTGCACCTACGGCCGATCTCTGACGCATCTCGCTGACGTAGACGGGCTCGGGGTCGCGGCCAACGTGAAGCGACAAGAAGACGTCGCCGAGAGAGCCATTGACCAAGGCCTCGAGCTTCCTCTGGCGTGAGGCCGGGCTCGCATGCGCCAGGCTCAGGCTGAGCTTGGGCGTCTGAGGCGGGCGCCAGCGCTTGTCGGGGCGCAAGCTTTCGAGACGCAAGCTGTCGGTGGAGCGCGACGGCTGTAGCGAGCCCGATCTCCGCAGCGTGCCGAGCGTTCTGGGGCTCGGGGGCAGAGCGGCGTCGTCGGCGGAGCAGCGGTTGGCGGGCGCAAAGCACAGGTTGCGCAGGGAGAGGCCCTTGAGGTGGCGCAGCTTGCGGTTCCGGGCGAGCAGACGCGGTCGACGGGGCTCGGAGAGGGCCGACATGGCGACGTGGGCATGCTGTTGGGACAATGGCAACGGTTATCTTGCCGAGGATGGTCTCGTCGGTCGTGGCATGTCAGACACGAGGCCGTCGAGGATGGCTCGAGGATGGCTCAAGGATGGCTCGAGGGGGAGACGAGGCGGCCGTGAGGAGGTGCGGCGGAAGCCGAGAGCCCGACTCCAGCAGCGACGGGGACGAGAGCAAGGGTGCAGTATTAATCCACATGAAGAGAAGAGGAGAGTGGTGGTGAGGTCGTCGTCTTCTTACTGACGTGACGCGGCGTCATGGTGGGATCACGATTGAGTTTTGGGGGAGGGGAGCTCAGACGAGTTTGGCATCGATACAAGGATGGCTGCCGCTAAATGCATATCTACGGATACTTGGCTACCTAATGTAGGTATTCGTACTAATGGTCATCGTTATAGGTACCTTCAGTAGGTACCTAGGCTCCTGAGCTACCTGCACTGGGCGTCCATGAGCTCCTGTACAGATTTTGCTGGGTGCTCGACGCCGGTGCGGCTCTTGAACGGCAAAAGGACAAGGTCTCGTCCAAGCGGCCACTCGATCTTCTCTTTGCCGGACTCGTCGTCGAGGGCAACGACTGTGGTGAGGCGGCAGTCGACGTTGTTGGGACTCGCGTCCACAACGGCCACGTCGCGCCCCGGAGGTACGATGAGGACGTCATGGGCCAGCTGGTGGCCACCAAAACAGGCGGGATCCCACCTGATGGAGATGGCAAGGTCTCGGGGGGGCCTCACGACGAAGGCTTCACTCTGGGTGACGGCGGCCAGGTCGAGCGAGCGTCCCAGCAAATGTGCCAGCGGGAGGAACAGGTTGAGGGCCCGCAGCTCGTCGACGCTCTTCCAAAGCCACTCGGGGCACTTTTGGGGCTCCATGGCCTGGACAGATGATCAGCTACGGTACCTTGGCCCGGTTCTAGCACTCGTCGTCTAGCACTCGTCGTCTAGCACTCGTCGTCTAGCACTCGTCGAGGGGGCTCACTCACCCTGGCCACGGCGGCCGGGTCCGTCCTGGTGCAGAGGATAAAGCACGTGACGTAGTGCTTGCCTTCCTGCCTAAATTCATCGTAGGTGGTGGCGATGACGCTGCGTGCCTCGACGTCGAGGTTCGTCTCCTCCTTGGTCTCTCGCACGGCAGCGGCGAGCAAGCCCTCGCCGTCCTCTAGATGTCCGCCGGGCAGCTGCCACGAGCCTAGGCCATGGCCGTCGGTGGTCAGAATCTGGCGTGTTTGTAATGGGGCTGTGGCTTCTTACCGGCTCCATGGCTGCCGAAGCGCTGGCCGACGAGAAGCTTGCCGTCGGCGTCGAGGATGACGGCTGAGACGCCGAAGCGAGGGTACTTGGGCAGTGGAGGTGACATTTTCATCAAAGTCTCGAATTCTCGACGGCGACGTTTATTGACCGAGGGTTTGACCGAGGGAACGCGAGAGGATTCCTGACACTGGCCTTGGCATTTTATACTAGCGAGCGAAAGAAAGCACGGATCAATGTCCCGGCAGTGGTGTGCTACAGCCTTTGCAGCCTTTGTGTGTGTTCAGGCTCGGGGCAGCATGGGACCGCCTTGTCATGCATCCGGCATGGCTATGGCGGCGACACACGAGGCTCCCGCGTCGACTGTCAGCACCGTGCCCGTGATCCACCGCGCCTCGCCGCCCGCCAGGAAACGCACCGCCCCGGCGCAGTCCCAGGCGTTTCCCTCGGTCTGCAACAGGCTGCGTCGGCGGCGGGCCTCGCGCATCTCGGCCGAGGACCCGTAGACCATGGGCGTGTACAGCATGCCTGTCGCGTCGTCAGCCCCCTCTCTCTCCTCGAGCGACTCGACGGGCAGACGTGCCTGGACAGACGCAGTTCACGCGGATGCCCTGCGCCCCGTGATGTGCCGCCATGGCGCGCGTCATGTTCACGACGGCGCCCTTGCTCGTCGGGTACAGCAGGCTGGGCGTGCCGCCGCGCAGTCCCGCCACCGAGCCCAGGTTCACGATGCTGCCGCGGATGCCGGCCTCGGCCTCGTTGCGCGCCATGGCCGGCACCGCGTGCTTGACCATGAGCATCATGCTCGTCACGTTGATCTCGAGCCCCCGCGCCCACGCCTCGACGTCGGCCTCGGTCGCCGTGCCCGCCGGCCCCAGCACCCCGACGTTGTTGACCAGCACGTCGACGCGTCCAAACGCCCGCAGCGCCGCCTCGACCGTCCCCGCGCACTCGGCCTCGCGGCTGACGTCTGCCCGCCATGCCACCGCCCGACCGCCGCCGGCCTCGTCCTCGATCATGGCCGCCGTCCGCTCCGCCAGCCGCAGGTCCTGGTCCACGCACACCACCGCCGCCCCGTCCTCGGCCAGCAGCAGCGAAATGGCCCGTCCGTTGCCCACCTCGTCGTCTCCGCGACTGCCTGCCCCCGTCACGATGGCCACCTTGCCCCCCAGGCCCCGCGACGGGCGCAGCGGGTCTCGCGTCGAGGGGTCTGAGGCCGGTGGGGGTGTGTCATTGTTCATTGCGTGCGTGGCAGGGCGTCTGGCCTGCCTCTTTGTTGCGGGGCGCAGTCTCTGGCTCGTTGTCATGTAGGATGAACACACCGCACGGGCTGAGCTGTAGGGTAGCAAAGCGCTGGCGGGATCTCGCCTCGGGTCAGATGGCGCCCAGAGCATGAACAATTATTGGCCTGCCTTTTTACGAAGCATCTGAACGGCCTGATGGAAGAAGGCTGAATCACGGGAAAGACACATCCTCACATCAAGACAACCTCGACCAACAGGCTGCCCACTGAAAGGTCGCCCACTGAACGGCCTCTACTATCGCGCCTGCCTCTGCTCGCGCTATGAATCACTTCGCGGGGAAGGTGTGAGTGGAGAAGTGATTGTGGCTCGCCATCGACATGTAGGTACTTCGTACTTGCTGCTGCAACACACCTTGTCGAGGCTCGAGTCGAATTGATTTGGACCTGGAAACATTCTCTTTCTCTTCATCCTTGAGCTTCTAACGCACGTTGGCGAGAAATAGCGCCTTTTCTTAAAACGAGGCATCTACATACAATCCGCCGCCAAATAGAAGCAAGTGGACTACTATTGAATAGGATATATATATCCAAATTAGGCGGCCTCTTCCAGCTCAAAATTAAATGGTGCTCTGGCCGAGTGGTCTAAGGCGCCGTGTTCAGGTGGTTATAAAACGGATCCAGTTCGTAAACGCTATCCTTATCGCGGTCTAGAAATAGGCGAGGGTTCGAATCCCTCGGGCATCAATTTTTGACCGTGACCAGCGTCGCTCCCTTTTTCTCATCTATTTTTCTTCTTCCTGTAATTGCGGATGAATTATAGAACAAGGCCCAAAATCGGTCTTCTGACGTTTTGAATCAAGTTGTAGAGTCTCACTTCAAAGTATTGAAAATTGCATGTGCTCGAATTTCTATTCGGCCAGCAGTATATCAATTTAGGTGCCCAAACTCCCTAAACAGACTGTGGGTAGATGGTTAAGCAGTTGACATTCAGTGGGCAGTCGCACATTGTGTCAGGCGTCTAATGGACCAGGCAGCGGCGCAGTACACAAATTTAGGCTTATAGGTTGTTGGTGGACGGCTAACCAAGTAGCTGGTTAAACAGACATCCGGTGGGCAGTCACACATTCAGTCAGGCGTCAATGAATCAGGTAACCGAGCAGTTAATCATATACTAACAAGTGTGATATTCTTAAACAAGGTCTAATGCTTGGTTACTTGCAGCTCATGTCCCCCCCCTTGTATGCCAACCGCCCTCGAACACTACTAGGTAGTAACTCGCGGGGCCAGCAGCATACTTGACAAGAAATCTCTGAGCCTACAGAGTCATTCCGGAGGGAATGAGTCTTTGGTTTGTCTGCGTTTTGTATCGGGCTGTCTCCCGAGTAAAAAAGTTGATGCTGTTCCGAAGAGGAGGGATATGCTGGTGGCGGGGACGGGTGCTGTGGTGGGTGGATACGAAGCTCCGGCCCGTGCCGATGGGGAATCGAATTTGTGTTCCCGCCCCTCATGTCGGATATTTTGATGCCGTAGAGAATTTTCCACGGCCTCTGACATGGAGGGGAGACGGACGGGGCAGGTGGACGAGGCACCGCGCCGGGCCATACGTTGTCTCGGGGCCCGACGGTGGCGTGGGAACGGACGGCACGCCGGCAATCCCAGAGCTGGTGAAGTCGGTATGGTATGTAGGCCAGACTCGACCTCGTGGCGGAGGCTGTTTCGCCTCCCGCACTGGCAGACATATTGCTCCCTAGTGCCCGGCCACGCATCATGGAGCGCTGGAAATGTGTTCTCCTGCCGGCCCTGCTTGATGATGTTGCCGCACTGTCAGGTCGGCTTGGGGTTGTTGTGTGGAACGGTGCAGCCGCAGCCGCCGAACTTCTCCATGGACACCCAGATGCACATGCTCGGCGCGCCCCTAGAGTCGAGAATTGGGTCGCAATCACCCACAGCTTCAGCATCACAACACACGCCCGCCCACACCGGGGGTGGCTTGAGAGCATGCGAGCCGAAATGTGCCCCTGCATCGCCTCGACGCCGTAGAAGTCGAAGCTGGATGCGAGCTCATGTGATCTCGGGGGGCCCTGTCTCGCCTCGATGCTGTAGATGTCGAAGGCGGACGCCACCGTCGCTCTCCATATCGAGCCTGGGCCTGAGATGCGTCCGCTGGCTCGGTGACGGTGCTTGTGGTCTCTCCCAGGGTCGGTGAGATTCCCGGGAGGGACGGCTGAGCGGACCGGAAAAAGACAGGTTGGAGAAACAGCAGGGTATGGCGTGGCCATGACATCGGCATATAGGAGCCGCCATCAGCCATTCGTCGCCCATGGAGAGCCGGCCCGTCGTCATGTTGGGCCGGTCCAGTGTCCCTCGACTCCAAACTGGACCTTGATGTAGAAAAGGTAAGGAGCAGGAGAAAAAGCATCAGGTCTGGAGGGGGACGGGCAAGCCGGGCCTTTTATACCTGTCCCGGCCGACGCAATCAGCCACCCAGTCCACCCCGACTTGGTGTGTTCGCAACAAGGGCGAGAGCACGAACGGGGGACAATGGCGGGAGGCGAGGGCTGGTTCACGACCGGACCATTGTCACTCTCGTCCAGGAATAGCGAGCCCTGAAAGACGTCATCCCTTTGACTCGGCGCACGAGCCAGACGTGACCCGTTCGGTGACGAGGCGAGCGGCTGCGTGCACACAAGTGACCCTGCTATGACGGGTCGAGACGAGACCATGGACTGAACGGGATGCAGGCAAAGGGCGGGAGGAGGAGTGAACCGATGCCCCAGCAAGTAAGTGAATCTGCGCTGCCCTGAGCCTGAGACAGGATCGGCAGTCGGGACAGACAAAGGACTGAGACTAGGCCAGAGCCCTGGAAGCCAACGACAAAGGCACGGCGGAAACACGTCCCAGAGCCGTCAAATTCAAGCAATGACGCGTCCATCTAAATGACATACATGGTCCATCGAGGACAGGTAAACAAGGGAGCACAAAGAGATGCCAACGCCGGTGAGATGCACACGCCTGCTTCCAACTTCACAGCTCGTCCCGGTTCACATCGGGAAACTCAATCTTCCACTGCCGCGGGCTGACGGGCAGGCCGACCCAAAACTGCCACAGACGCACCGTCTCCGTCGAGATAATGTGCCAGCTGAAGCCAAGTTAGCCCCCTTTGGAACAAAGCCCGGCAGGACAAAGCACTTACAACGTCTTGGGCGCTCGCAGCCAGCCGTTGATGACGATCCTGACGGCCACGCGGAGCCGGTCAATCTCGTGCACCACCCGGTCGCCAAACGAGTCGCTCTTTGGGCCCCGCAGCCGCAGCGCAATGAACTCGCGCACAGCCTCGTCCTCCTCGTCCTCCAGGGACTTGGAGCCTTCCTTGGCTGCCTTTGCTTTCCTCTCGTCTGTTTCTTTCCTCTCGGTTGTTTCTTTCCTCTCCGTCGTTTCTGTCCTCTCCGTCGTCTCTTTGCTCTCGGCCTCGACGCCGGGCGACGCCCTTTCAGACTCCGACGACGCGCCAACGGCCGGCGAGACGCCCCCGTCCCGCTCCGCCACCATCTGCCTAAACTTGCCCACCGCCCTGAGCGACTCGCTCAGCCGGGCGTACGTGTTGAACAGGGCGACGAGCTCGGTGCGCTTGAGGACGGGAATCTCGCCGCTGTTATTCTCAAACTCAAACAGCACCTTGAGCGCCGTCCCGTAGCCGTTGGTCTGGATCTTGCCCCAGAGGCGGCACTTGTCGCAGCCCACGCAGTCCATCAGGCGACTGACATTGCGGAACCGGTTGCGAAAGTCCTCCTTGAGCGACGGGCCCTCGCCGTTGGCAAACATGAGGCTCTCGTCAAAGATTTGCGGCACCCCGCCGGCCTGCTGCACCACCTCGAGCACCTTGGCCCGCGTCGCCTCGTCCTCGGACGCGTCGCCCGTGCAAAACGTGTACTGCGACCCGCGGAGGTGGGGGCCGAGCTTGACCACGGCCCGCGTGACGAGGGCGTAGTTGAAGTAGAGGTTGCTGATGCGCTCCGGGAAGCCGTGCAGCCGGCCGAGGTAGCAAGAGAGGTTGGGCTGCCATTCGCCCGTCATCTGGTTGAGGAAGCTCCAGCACAGGTGGGCGCTGATGCTCGCGTGCATGCCCGACACGACCCTGTAAAAGACGCGCTTCTCGAGGCACTCGTCCTCGGCCTCGTAGCCCGTGCGCGCGACAAAGGGCACGTTGGGGCGCTGCAGGCGCTTGGCCTCGAGCTGCGCCTGTCGGCCGGCCGCGTCCAAGACATGCTTGAAGTCCTGGGCGGCCGGGCCGGGGGGCCGTTGGGAGCCGCCGAGGTTGGCCGAGTGCGGGAAAGAGTTGCGCTGGAAGCAGTTTTCGCGGTAGATGGCGTCCCAGATCTGCTTGGAGCCCTCGCCGCCGTAGCCGGTGAAGCGCTCGGGGTTGCGCAAGAGGCTGACGTAGTCGCCTTTTGAGCTGGCGCTCTCGTCCTCGGGCACGCAGTAGTCGCGCTCGTCGCACTCGTCGTCGTACTCGACGACGCAGCTCTCGCCCACCTCCTCGCCCAGCTCGCCCTTGAGCGGGCGCTGCGGGTGTTGCCTCTGCTCCTTCTTGCCGGGGTGTCGGGCGCGCGGCCCCTCAAGCTTGCTAAGCTCGCTAGCGCGCCAGACCTCGGGAATGTCCTCTTCGTTGTCGAGCGTCTCTACGGCGCATCCTATGTTGCCGCACATGCCATTCTCGTCGTTCCAAAAGGGACATCGCTTGTTGAAGAGATTGAGGCGGTAGTGGGAGAAGAAGTCGGTCGACGAGACGAGGTTGTCGAGGGCGGGCTTGACCTGGCCATTGAGCTTTTCAAGCGTCGCGTACGAGGCGCAGGCATCGTTGACGATGGACTTGGGGGAGATCTGGAGCTGCGTCAGTCCCAGGGCCGGGAGGGGTTCAGGGGCAGGGGCCATACCGCGCAGTCGGCCTGGGGCGTGGCGCAGTTTGACGGCGCTGCCCAAAGGGCAAAGACGGAGAGGTAGAATAGCCTGCCGGCCGTCTTCATGGTGACGAGGGGAGATGGGTCACGGCCAAGCAGCGGTTCAATGCCGCCAGACGGGGCCGTGTCGTAAAGAACACGTCTCTCGACGTTGCGCAACAGACGCCCTTGAGCTGAAAGCCAAGACAGGGCGGGAAGGTGTGGCGGTGGCTTGCAGATCGAATGGCACGGAGAATAGTGTCGAGGACGGAGCGGCAGAGAGAGGAGCGACGTCGGGGAAGAGAGGTCGAGATATGGGCACGAGAAGAAGAAGCCACGCTGGCGGATGGCGATCAGTCGACAAAATGGACGAGGCGAACCGCCTGATGCTTATGTGATACTCATCCTAGCGCCATGACGCAGCGAGCAGGGCCCTGAAGGTTTGCAGGCGCCCCCTAAACGGCCATCCACTAAGCCCGACTGGGGGATGGTTCAGGGGGCAGTTACGCCTACTGTACATACTAGCAGGCGATCCTCTCTACAGCCGTTTCTCGGGGTCTTCCAAAACATGTCGACTAAAACACAGCCGTCAACAGCAGTAACTCGGGGGCTGGCTGTGCGCCGACTGCTTCAATCAGGGCCGTCGAATTACGGTGGTCTGTCTTTGCATTGGCTGCCTCGCTCGCCGTCATGCCACCGACATTCGATTTCGGCCATGCTGAACCTTGTCCCACACAGTGGCTTCTCACCCCTGCGCACCTGCTATCTGTCCTTGCTCGGCCGCCCGGGTGGGGCCCCGGCGCGGATCCGGGTCCGGTCCGGTCTCTCACCAACGGACCTGCGTTATTTATGTATGTATACACGGCGAGGGAGAGAGCAAGCAGAGAGCCCATCTCTCCAGTCCATTCTTGTCGCCGTCGCGACAAGGCCTCACGAATGCAAAACTGACGCGACGGAGAGTCTAGCTTCCCATGGTCCAGGACGAGGCATCCGCAGATGACGCAGGAGAAGACGCGAGGGCTCATTGCTCTCTTGGCGCTTCATTCGGCAATTTGGCTGTAACTCGGATTACGTCGGTGTTGCTAAGAGCCCCGAATTAGCCCAACGGTCTTGTACGCCTCCTATGTAGAGCTCCACCACAGTGTCAGGAGCTCCCCCATCCCTTTGACTGCAGTAACGCCGCCCCCTAGGCATGTCACCGACAGGGGGTAACCAGCCAGCTTTGCCGCCGACGGCGCGTGGCAGAAGCAATCCGCCGTCGATGGAGCAGCCCGTGAAGCCTGCAGCTTCAGGGTACGAGCACAGGCCCTGCTCTTCGTCGGGCTCTCCAACCCGTTGGCCATGGCATGACGTACCAAGGCAATCCTCTCCCATCAACGGGCCATGGAACACGGTCCCTGGTTTCCCGCCAACATCATCATCACTACTTGGCTGGCAAAGCACCCTTGAGCATCAACTCGCATCCAGAATAAACACTGGTCCCTCCCAGTCAGCGAGGCGCAGCACACTCCAAACCCTTAACGGATTTCATGCCACGTGCTAGACACTAGACTCCGTGGGAACATGGCCATTTACAGTACATTTGACCGCTGTATCATCACGCTGCCTGTTCTTTCGCCAAAGGGGGGAGGGGGGGTCCCATCCAGAGGGGCATCCCATCCCCACCCACCACCTTTCCGGCTGTCTGGCACCTGATATATATCTAGGGACATATATGTATGTAATGTCGGGTCGGCTTCGTATCCATGCCACTCGCCAGGCACGGGACATTGACGTGTGCTAAATGCCGCCCGCATCGCCCGACGAGGCCCCTCGCTGCTCCAGGGCGGCAGCCATGCCTCGTGCCCTGCAGCCGTGCCCTGCAGCTGTGCCCTGCAGCTCCGTCCCCTCGACGCAGAGTCCTAACGCTTGGGCAGATGCTGGGCGGGCAAGCATGGGGCCTGACTCTTGACACATTTCTACATGACCCTCAATTCCATCTAGCTGAGGCTAACCCAACGCCTACATGCTCTCCACGGCCGGCAGCCTTCCCAGCCGAAACCGTTCGACACACCGACGCGCGGCGTCGCCAGCTCTCGTCCTTTTCGGAGCCTAGGCGTACGCCATTCCTCGACAATCCAAACAGAAAAAGACCCAAGCTCCGCCCTGCGACACATGAGCGGGCCTCACCAGCACTGCCTGCAAATAGAACCAGACGTGTCCGTCATATAGTCGGCCGGCCAAAACCGGCCTCGATCCCCTCCAAGCTGGCCCGGGATCCGATGAGTGGCAAGGGCATGGTGCGCGCGCGTCTAACCTTTTCGGATATCGATGCCTATTTCTTTCACCAAACCGAACCCGATCTTGTCATGTGAATACCGTGATGTCGTGAGAGGGCGTGAAACGAGAACCACACGGGTATCGTGCACCGGTGCGCAGACTCGACACTATCGTACATTTGGGGATGGGCTTCATGAGCCATGGGCCTCGGATCGTGCTCACTGCGGGGGCTGGTAATTGAGCGGACGCCTATCACCATGTGAGCAGTTGCGAGAGCTACGGCGGGGAAGGGGTTGGACCGACTTGAAGAGGAGAATGTGCGGCTCAGGCTCGTGGACCTCGTAATGCTCCCAGCCCAGACTCTGTAGTGCTTGGTCAGTGCCCGTCGTTGAGCCAATGGCATGGGCCAGGCAAGGGTTGCCGTGGCGGGTGACGGCAGGGGATTGGTGAAACGTACCTGTGTGATTCCGAGAGCCCGCCACTCTTCCTCCCACAGCAACTTCAGGGTCCCCTTTGAGGTGTCGTGGTAGTCCTTGGGGATGGCCTTGAGCATGGCCTTGGGCAGTTGGACGTGCCGGTACTCGTATTCGCTGTCCGAGTATCTGCCAGCCACCGAGTCAGCGCCAGGCAGCCCTGGATGGCCTCGCCGGTCATTGCACGTGTCCGAGGGACGTCCCGCATAGCAGGCCAACAGGCGTCGTCGATGACGAGGGGGGGGGGGGGGACGTTACTCACCGGGCGGAATAGTGAATGGAATCAATAAACTCGTCGACGCGTGCGCGCTCGGCGTCTGAGAGGGCGCGAGGCGACTTGTTTCGGCGGCTTGTGTCGATATCCATGGCCACGTTGGTAGTCTGGCACGTCTCCGACGGTCACGTTTTCCCCTTTGTTCTTTCTCGTCCGACCTGCCCTCGATGGACGGCGAGGCTCAGTGATTGACGGAGCTGCCCGACGTGCTCGTCTCTTGCCAAAGGAGGGATGAGAGAGCAGAAAGTCTCGGTCGCGGGCGCGCGAGAGCCAGTGCGGGGAGGGGCAAGGTGGATGTTGAGACAAGGCAGGGAGTTTCTTTTTTTTTTCTGCCGTACGGGCTGCAATGCTGGGCTCGACCGAGGCGGGCAAACGTCGAGCGCGGGGTCCAACAGATTCGCCAATCAGTCGCGCCGGAGGGCGAAGGAGGAGGGTCTCTGGACAGCCCACGAGCGGGTCGGTCGCGGGGGCAGCAGGGGTGGAAGGGGAATCAAGTGAGAAGGCCGAAAGTTGCGAGGTGAAGGGACAAGGAGGAGGGACGGTGAGAGAGGGAGGGGGAGAGAGGGGTAAAGAAGGATTTGAGGCCCTTGGTGATGAGGACAGCAGCGACAGAAAAGATGGGGAGAGAGAGAAGAGAGAGAGAAGAAAGTGGGCAGGCAGAAGGCGGTGGATTTTTTTGGCTGGCGCGGGAGAGGAAGGCTGCGGGATGGAGTAACAGGTCCGGGAGGTACCAGCTGTTGGGGGGCGAGCAGGAGTCTGAGTAATGGAGCTAGCAGCTGGTACCTGCAAACACGCAAGGTAAACAAACCCGAGGTGAAGCCATGGGCAGGTACCTGAACCTACAGTGAAGAGTACAGTGGCTGATGCTGCCACCGCACCCGCTACTACCAGGTACCAGATACAACCACTAGTAGACTAGTAGATACTCCCGCTGTACATGAGCCGGACTGCGGGCGCGAACGCACGGCAGGGGGCGCCAACAGGGCGGTCCCCTGGCTGCCCCGTCACGGGCCTTGACCTGCCTGGAACCGTCAAGACACAGGCCTTGTACAGACGCGTCGACAGGCGAGTACATACTCGGTAGGTACCTACCTATTGTACGAATGCTCTGTACTGTACAGTACCCTATACTGTACGCATCACCAAATAAGTCCTTGGAAGCAACTCTTGTGTAATCCAAACGGCCGCCGGAAACCGGCAACACAAACCACATGTGGTGGATCCGTGCCTGGTCTGCGTCCATCTCCAGCTTCCTTGCTGGTCCGGTCCGGCTCTTTGCGGGCGCACGCGTGGCGTTCCGCCGGCCGGAAGCCGCATCCGCCAAAACCCCCGCCAGCCAGCCACCACTCACAATGAACGGGGGGCAGAGGCTGTTTTTCTTAGATACAACCACCCAATATCCGTACATACATGTACTGTATGTATGTACACGTGCATGGAGATGGGATGGCAAGGGTCCCGGGATGGCGGGAGACGTGCCCCTTTCGGACGACGGCTGCACGTGGCGGCAGCAGCAGCAGCAGCAGACCAAGTTGCTGTGGCTGCAGGGCG
>JAPEBW010002130.1:0-14963 GCA_027405785.1 Ophiocordyceps robertsii
AGCCCCTTAGTAAGAATAGTAGTAATATCGAACGAATAATTCCTTAGTCTCCTTTAAGTATTAAGAAAAGAAGACGCGCTTACTAAGCCCCGGGAAAAACCTCGATTACGAGCTTAGGATATAAGGAGATTTAACCTATTAAGACCTTTAAAAGCATCCTTTAACGAAGTCTAAAAAGACGATAAAGCTAGTACGTTCCGAGGAGTTAACCGTTTTATTAACTTTATCCGCTAAAACGCTAATAAAGGCGAGGCCTATATAGATAAATTAGCTATTTAACTACCTTCTTTCCTCTAAAAAAGTGCGGCGGAATAGTATTTTAAGGACCTCTCGAAACTATAATAAGAAGAACTTAGCGAGCTTAGCGTTAGACTAAGCTAATAGATATCCGCCTTATAAAAACGGTTTAGAATCCGCCTAAATATAGCGATATAAGCACTCGATAAAAAGCACTTTACTATTAAAGATATAGTAGTAAGATCCGACTTTAAGTCTTAAATATTACGCTTATAATATAAAGCTAAGGCCGCGCTTTACTAACCGGACTACCTAACTATAGTAATTTACTAAAAGCTAGACGTTTACTTATAAAAATCCTTATAACGCTTAGTAAGGAACGAGGATATTAATAGATAGATTAATAAATATAAGGAAATTCTTCTTTAGCTATAAGTTAAATATACCTAAGGATCTTAAAAGCACTTACTAGCGCGAAAGAAATAGGTTTAACCTATAAAAAGGCGAGGGCTAACTAGCTATACCCTATACGCACTTAAAGGATAGTCTAAGACGCCTTAGCTATCTATTAAAGGCTCGCTAAGACTAAGGGTTATGTTTTTAGACCGCTTAGTAAAGGCGGATATACCTCGGACTTTATAACGCTCGCTAAGTTAAGGAAAAAACCCGCTTAAATAGCTAGGAATATAAGTTAAGGTCCTCCGGCTAAAAAGAGAAAGGACTTTTAAGACTATACGCTTATTAACGCTAAAGCTAAAATAGGCATACCCCGCGACTAAAAAAGGTATTACGGCAAAGACTAATAACTATTTAAAGGATAAAGAGTACGATACGGAAGGAGCTTAGTCGGATACCGATAAGAGCTTAAAGGAAACCGCAATCTATACTATAGTAGACTTAGTATAGGAGGCCGATAAAGCGTGCGGATTTTATAGCGAAGTATTCCCCTTAAAGAATAAGCTTTACCGATACGTTAAAGATAAACACCCCCTTAACCCTAACCGCGACGTTGCTATATATTACGGGCTATACCGTAGGAAGAGCTATAGTTATATTATAGCGAACGACCCGGAGTTAGGCTAACGTATAGCCGAAGTCGCATAGGACTCTACCTAAACTTAGCCTAAGTTCGACCCGAACTTAACCTAAGTACGGGCTACTTAAGCGACCCCTATAAAGTATGAAGCTACGTAGCTTAGATAAAGATTTCCCCTTTCCCTCTTTAGCTTTAGATAAACAATTATTCGGCTACGTGCTACTAAGCTAAGTGTACGTAGGCCCTTAATATATTTAAAGCTCCTTTTAGACGAGGTTATATAACCTAAGAAGAGACTCGCTAACTACGATATAGCGCGAGTAAGAAGCCTACTTAGTATAAGGGGGCCGTGCTTATAAGGCCTAGGAGGGAGGGCTAGGAGAGGCCGATATCTAGATAAGGGTTAAATAAGCGATCCTCTCGCTATAAGCAAAGGCCGTTAAAACGAGCTACTAAGTTTAAGCAAGCTAGTAGCAGATCTAATAGCTAATAAGCTAGTTTAAGGCCTTAATATAAAAGCTAAAAGAGATAGTAAGAATATATATATAAGAAGGGGCCGGCTTACTAATCGGTAGTTTAATGCCACCTTATAATACGATAGCGGGGGCCGCAATACCCGCAACGGAGAAGGAAGCAACGAAGAAGAAGGATTAGCGGAAGCTACTCTTAGCGCTAAGGAAATTCGACGGCTAGCGGCGCTACTTTACGCCTTAAGCACGATATATGCGAGAAAAGTGCGAGATTAACTAAGACTTCTTCTTAAGCTTAAGAGAGGTTTTCTACTTAATCTATAACTGCTTAAACATAGGGCTATAGTAAACTATAGCGACTTACTACGGCACCGGCGCGGACCGAGGCTACGACTAGTAGGAGTTCTTTAAGTACCTCGATTTAATCTACCTTAACGTCGATATTTAATTGCGGGCGGCGGCGGCTATCCGCACGATTAAATAAAGAGAGAACTAGACGTTCGCGGCGTTCCTCCTTAAGTTCGAGCAAAGACTCTTTAAAGCGGGAGGGGGGTTATAGCTATATAATATATAGATCGTGTTCTTAAAGGGCGCCTTAGGCCTTCGCCTTAAGAAGGCGCTTACGATAGTTAACCTCTTAACCTTAAGCTTTTTAGCGTATACTAATTAGGTAGCGTAGATTGCGGTAAAGCTAAAAAGGGTCTAGTAAACTAAGCAGCCGTTTTAAGGCCGGAAGAAAGTAATAAAGGGGGGGACCTAAGACCGAAAAGACTTAAAGGGCGATACCTTAATAAGTAGAATTAACGCTATAACCTAGCTAGGAGGAGGATAAAGCCGGCTTAATATATAAAGGTATTTTGCTTGCGGGATAATAGGGTATATCGCCCGCTTTTATAAAAAGAAGAAAGAAAGAACCTTATAGGTAGCCGCGACTATAACTAAAAAGGTAACTAAAGTAGATTCCGATTTAAGAAAAGAGGAACCTTAGCGTAAAGTTAGGCGCTAAGGGAGAAGGAGAAATAGTAGGCGGCCTAAAAGTTAATAAGGAAGCACCTTATACTAGACTTAGTACTGCTTAGGGTTAGTATTAATAAAAAGAAGGGGCTTAACGCACTTATAAATATAGGCTATAACTACTATGCTATAGTAAGTAAGGGGGTAGCGATAAGGCTATAGATACCCTTCGCGGATAAGATAAGGAGGCTGCTATAGCCTTTCTCGAAGGACGTACTAACGCTTTAAATAAAGGGGATCGTAGCGTTTAAGATAAAGATTAACGGGCACTTAAAATAAACATTCGCCTATATAGTACTAAAGTTAAGCTATAACGTGTTCTTAAGGAGACCGTAAATAAAGAAGAATAAGGTAGTTTACGATGCCGGGGGGGGTTAGATCCGGTATAAAAAAGCGAGGATTTAAATCGGCCTTTAAGGATTAAAGGAAGCCGCGAAGATCGCAAATATCTAAGAGGCAAAGCTAGTAAGCGCCTTTATCTTCGCGGCGGAGTGCTAATAAAAAAGGGCTTAAAGGGATAGCCGGGGGCAATAATAAGCGCTCGATATAAGAGCGGTTACGATAAAAGACGTAAAGAGAGCCCTCTAGCCGAAGACGCCGGTTAACCCGGCGGACTATATCCCGGCTTAAGTACTATAGGCTTATCTAGACCTTTTCGCACCTATAAAGGCACTTAAGCAACCCCTATTCCGACTAAGCGTAGACTATAAGATCTATCTTACTTTAAATAAGGACGGCAAGGAACCGCTACTACTATAAGGGCCCCTTTATAACATATTAAAGGAAGAACTCCTTATCCTCCGGAAGACCTTAAATAAGCTACTAAAAGCGAACCTTATCCGCTTAAGCAGTTCGTTAGCCGCGGTACCGATATTGTTTATAAGAAAGGCCGATAGCCGACTATGCTTTTACTACGACTACCGGGCCTTAAATATAATTATAAAGAGGGACCGGTATACGCTACTATTAATTATAGAAACGCTTAAGATACTAGCGAAGGCACGTTAGTTTACGAAACTCGATATCGTTATAGCGTTTTATAAGATTAAAATCGCAGAAGGCTACGAGTTTAAGACGGCCTTTTAGATAAGGTTCGGACTATTTAAATAGTAAGTATGCCTATTTAGCCTTATAGGAACGCCGGCTACCTTTTAGCGCTATATTAACTAAGTGCTAAAAGACTACCTCTATAAGTTCGTTATAGCGTATATAGATAATGTTTTAATCTACTTATTAAGGTCGCTCCGCGACTACTAAAAGAAGGTAGCGAAGGTACTTAAAAAGTTATAAGAGGTAAGCCTTATACTAAACCTACGGAAATGCGACTTTATAATAAAAGAAGTAAAGTACTTAGGTTTTATTATATAGGCCGGGGGTAAGGTCCGGTGCGACTTAAAGAAGATTTAGGCTATCTAGACGTAGTAAGCGCTAAGGAACGTAAGGGGCGTTCGGAGCTTCCTTAGGTTTATAAATTACTACTATGCCTTTATCCCGCTTTACGCTAAGGCCTCGCGGTGCTTAAACGGCCTTTATAAAAAGAATATAACGTTCTTATAGACTAATAAGCACTAGGCCGCGTTTAAGTTTATCCGAGAAGCATTTTATAACGCGCTAGTACTATAGCTATACGACCTTAAGAGGGAAACGTACTTAGAGGCAGACTGCTCCGGATACGCAATAAGCGGCGTGCTAATATAAGTAAGACTAAACGGGATATATTACTTAATAAGGTTCTTTTTAAAACGACTTAATATAGCGGAGTATAACTACCCGATTTACGATAAGGAATTGCTCGCGATTATACGATACTTAGACTTTTAAGGGGCAAAGTTATATAATACGCTAGCATTTATAGTATTAATAGATTATAGGAATCTAAAGTACTTTATAATAAAAAGGAAGTTAAATAAGAGGTAAAGTAAATAGGCGATAAAGCTTGCCTTATATAACTTTATATTAAAATACCGCTTAAGGAGGTTAGCGGTAGTACTTAACGCGCTTTCGCGCCGTAATTAAGATAAGCTAAAAGGGGCATCCGATAAAAAGGAAATAGGACGCGTAGTATAGATAATCCCGGATAGCGCGCGATTAACGGGACGTTAAGTCCCCCTTAGCGGCGAGTACGCGAACCTCCCGCGACGATTAGTATAGGAAGAGCGCACTATCGCGATAATATAAAAGGGGGATAAAAACGTAGGGTTAATCGCTTATATAAGTAGGGCGGATAACCTTATACCTCGGGATAAAGGCGGGGCGAATAAGGGCGGAGTTTAGCTAAAACTTAACCTAAACTTAAGCTAAGACGCGCCCGAGGAATAAGCACGACCGGCCCGCGTATTCGATAAGTAGGAGATATAAAAACGGTAAATAGCGATACTGCGAAAGGATAAGGAGTATTAAGCGGTATTCCGGGCAGTGCGGAACGGCGACCGGTCGCTTGCTTTAAAATAGCAATTAAAGGTTTAGGTAAGTAAGTATATAATTAATATAGGGGGGCGCCTTCGCTTTTAAGACCGACTTTAAGTGCTAAGTAAGGCTTAATACCTTAAGGAGGGGGAGGACGAAGAGCTAAACGAGCTCCGGGTATTAATCGCTTAGCGGATATACGACTTAACGGCGGTAGGATACTTAAGGCGCGAGGGGACGCTCGCGATACTAGCCCGAGAGTTTTTCTAGCCGGGCTAGTCGTTAATAGTACGCTAGCTCGTCGCAAACTATAAGCCGTATAGTAAGAGGTATATTTAAAGGTAACTTTAAAAGGGGCTCCTTTAACTATTACCGCCCTTTATATAGTTATTTATATACTTAATAATAGACTTTATAGTTAACTTACCGCTAATAAGGACTAAGGGCTCTTAGAACTTTTAAGTAATAACAGACTAGCTAACGAAGGCGATAACTCTAAAAGCGATACCGATAATAGGAGTAGTAGTATACGCTATTAAGTTTTTATAGTCCTACTTTTACTTTTACGGGATATTAAAATCTATCGTTTTAAATTAAGGGACGAACTTAATAAGGCAATTTTAAAAGGAATTCTACCGATAAACCGGGGTTTAAAGGAAACTAAGTTTAGCCTACTACCCGTAGACCGATAGGGCGATAAAACGCGCGAACTAAGAAGTATAAGCATACCTCCGCGTATACGTTTACTATAAGTAAGACGACTAAGGGGCATAGCTACTTTACGCTTAAGCGGCGCTTAATAACCGGGTAGTATCGATAACGGGTATAAGCCCCTTCTTCGCTATATATAAGTATAATATCGAGCCGATCTAAATTGTATAGGAGGAGGGACCGCTTACGCTAAACGCGGAGAGCGTACGTAGCCTCGCATAAAGGATAAGGGAAGTCGCCGACTTCCTTTAAACGGCGATCGCCGCGTTATAAGTAAGGTAGGAGGAGATAGCGAACTAGTCTTATACGCTAGTAAAAAGACTTAAGGTAAGTAATAAGGTATAGCTAGATATAAGGAAGTATACTACGGATAAGCCTTACCGGAAGCTCGACTAGCTATACTAAAAGTATACTATAATAAAGGTAGTTAGCTTATATATAGTAAAACTTAATATATTAAGGAGGGTATATAAAAGGCTATATATAGAGTTCCTCCGCTATATAGCGGATAACCCCTTACTTAGCTAAGTAGTTAACGACTATTAGCTACTACTAGTAATTAAGGAGGATAACGAACTAAAGTATGTTATAGAGAAGATTAAGTAAGCCCGGTAAAGATAGATCGGAAGGGGGAGATAGCGCTAAGTCTTAATAAAGTAGCATAAGTACGCTAACTTAATATAGTAGCTAATTAGCGACTTTTAAGACATAATCGCCTTAAAGGAATTCGAGGGACGGTATAGCAACGTAATAAAGAACGACGGGGGCGAGGTAAAAGGATAATAGTAGGCCGAGCTAGGTAGTAAGGGATAAGATAAGGGAAGTAGCGGAGAAAAGGAGGAGAACCGGGAAAAACGAGAGAGAGTTTCGGGCTACGCCTAGCAGATGTCGAGACGATTCTAAACGATAAGCATAAGGAGGACACGCTATAAACGCGCACTAAGCGTAGATAACGATAGGATAGATAAGGGACACGATAAGATATAATAAGATACGGAGCGGATATAAACGGGATATATAAAGAACCACGACTCGATTAAAGCAAACTACTTACTACCCGCCGATACTAATAGATTAACCTTAAACGTTAGGGTATATCTAGGCCTAGCGCGCCGTAGTAGTAGTATAAGCTAACTCCGTATACTATAGTAATTATTAGTAACGTCCCTCTAGCTAGTATCTATTAAGGATTAGAGAACGTATATATAGGTCGGTGCGGCAATCCTTAAACGTCCTTTAAGACGTATAATCTTAAAGCGCGTTTACGGCGGCGACCGTATCGCTAGTATATTAATATCGCGTTAGCGTCGTATCCTATATAGTCTAAGAACGGGGATATATAGGTAAATAGCGTAATCTAGCGCGGGTATAGGCAAAATAATTACGGGCGCGGGGCGAGGCTTAATTCTAATAAGCCTTATATTAAGTGTCCGCATTAAGAGATACTATACGTCCGATATACATAAGGTAAGGGGGGCGCCGTATAGTAGTGCTATATATCGCGCTCCGCTTACTAAGCGATAATAGCGGGCGCGAAGATTAATATAAAGGCGGTAGCGTATAGTCGCCGGGCGTGCTAAGAGGCGCCGGACGGGTAGATACTTACGATATAGCGGGAGATAGGGCTTAAGGGGACGTAGTAAATATATTAAAGCGCGGCGCGGCGAAGCTATTATAAGAGGGGGCGCGCGCGTAGGTAGATTAGTAATTAAAGAGGGAAAAGAAAGAAGAGAGGGAGAGGGAGAGAGGAAGGGTATTTATACTTAAGGACTATAAGCGGCGGGTAGGAAAGACGTGCCTTAAGCACTAATATTAGCGGTAAGCAGGGGAGATATATTATACCGCCTTAGCGCTATTAAGGACGATATAGCGGCGCGAATAGGCGAGCGTATAACGTGTCCGACGCCTTAACGTAACGTTATTTAAGGAGGCGTAAGCGTATAATTATAAGCATAACGAGGATAACTACGCCGATTAACGCTAAGTGCGGAGCGGGGGGGGGCGGGGCGCCGATATTATATACCCCGGTGCGCGATAGCTTAAGAGGGGGATAGTATTACGGGCTATACTATAAAAAGAGCTATAGTTATATTATAGCGAACGACTTAAAGTCGGGCTAACGTATAGCCGAAGTCGTATAGGACTTTACCTAAACTTAGCTTAAGTTCGACCCGAACTTAACTTAAGTACGGGCTACTTAAGCGACCCTTATAAAGTACGAAGCTACGTAGCCTAGATAGAGATTTCCCCCTTCCCTCTTTAGCTTTAGATAAACAATTATTCGGCTACGTACTATTAAGCTAAGTATACGTAGGCCCTTAATACTATATAAAGATATAGCTTAGTATAATAAGTAGTTATTCGGAAGCTATAAAACGTTTAGATAGTTAAGGCTTCCCTTAATATCTAGCTATTAAACCTTAATAAGCTATTACGATTTACCTATATATGCTTATTAGTCTACGGAAAAGAAGGGCTTAAGATAAGTATTAAAGCCTATACGGATACTAAGGTAAACTAAAGCCTTATCTAAGCCGACTTAGTAAAGACCTTTTAAGACGTAACTATAAACTCCTCTTAACGAATTCTTATTTAAGGAGTAAGAAGGATAGCTATTATTAGATAAGCGGAATTTACCGCTTATATACTAAGAAGGCTAAATAGCAGCCTCGCGGTTATAAAGGTAAGGATTAGCGCCTAAATAGTAAAACGCTTAACGGCTAATATATTACTTAGCTAAGACTTTTTAGTTCCTTACTAAGGGGACCTTATTAACTCTACGTTAGTCTTATAAATTAAGGCTTATAAAGGGATTAAAGCTAAAGTTAAGATAGTCCGGCTAGGACTAGCGATATATAGACGGGTAATCTGCTTAGTTATTACGACGATTTTAGCTAGTTTTAGCTACGCCTTACCTATATAGGTCTAGGCGCCGCTATTAAGGCATAATATAATATTTTTCCCCGATAACCTTAAGCTTGCCCGGATAATAATATAAGATTATAAGAGCTTTATAGCGATAAACTATTTTAAGGAACTACTAATACTTCGCTAAGGCTAAAAAGTAAAGATAATTACGGTCCTTAATAAGTAGTTTTAGCTATATAAGGAGGTTAACGCCACGGCTCCTTTAGCGGAAGCCCTTACGGAAAATCCGAATAAAATAGACCTTGCTAAGGACTTCCTATAAAAAGATCTTACTATAAACTATAAACTCGGAATCGGTTAAACTAAGGACTTACCCGAACTTACTACTAATAAGGGCGTCCGGATCTATATCGAAGACCTAAAATACGTATTAAAAGTCTAAGATATCCTTTAATCGTTTCCCCGCCTTTAAAAGGACGAAGGAGTAGTATATATAGATAAATCTAAATATATACGTATTCCTTTAATAAAAGGATAGCAATACTAATAAGTCGTATTAAGATTATACTTATTAAGCGATAAAGATAAGAAGGTAGTAGATATAATATTCGGCTAGCTAACCGCGTAAGGCTAATTAAAACGAGTTTATAGGCTAACCCCGTTTATAGCGCCGGTATTTATAGTATAAAAGATAGTAAACGGAAAGGAAAAGGGATAAGTAGTTATAAACTTATAGGGGATTAACGCTATTACTACCTTAAACGCTTACTTAATGCCCCTTTAAAGCAATATAATTAAACGCCTTTAAAGAAAGAAGTTTATTAATATAGTAAACGCATAATCGTTTTTTTATTAGTTCTTAGTTTATTAAGACTACTAAGAAAGGTTTATAGTTATAAGCTATCGCGGGCTAAAAAGATTACTAATAATACTTATAGGCTTTAAGAACTCCCCGGCATATATTTAAAGGTTTATCGATTACGTCCTCTATAGATACTAAAAATATATAGCGGCTTATATTAACGATATTATTATCTACTTTAATACGGCCGAAGAACACCTTTAATATCTAAAAGCTATATTCTACGCTTTTTATAACTATAATATTACCTTATTTAGATTAAAGTCCTTCTTAGCGTACCTATCTATATAGCTCCTCGGATTTAAGGTAAACGCTATTAGCTTAATAAATATAAATAAACGCGTATAAGCCTTAAGGGATATTGCGTTCTTAAAGAACCTTTAATAGCTTAAGAAATAGATTAGCCTTACCGGGTAGCTACGCTATATAGTCTTATATTTTACTAAGAAAGTTAACGTCTTATAAAAACGAAAGACGGAGCTGCTTTAAGTAGGATAAGAAGATAAAGTCCCCTTAAAGGGCTAAAGATAGGCTTAATACGCCGCGAAAGCCGCTTTCTAGCTTACTTTAAAAGAGGAAGAGGCCTTCGCGATTTTAACTAAGAAACTTACTAAGCCTTAAACAATTTACTACTTTAACCCCGCTTAATAACTATTTATCTAAATCGATATATCCCAAGAATACGGAGTAGCGGCTATAGCTTTTTACTTAAAAGAAGGCACGGAATAAGATAGAAAGACGCTACTAGCCCGGACTAAAGTTTAGCTTATCGTTTACTTAAGCCGCGCCTTTTAAGGCGGAGAACCTTAATATTAGCTTATAGAACTTAAAGTAGCTAGTTTAGTATAAGCAGTATATAAGCTATATACTATAGTACTACCTATAAGAATACTATAAGTAGTTATCTTTACCGACTATATAAGCACTTATAGAATTATATACTAGAAATCCCTATTCTTTATAAGTATAAAATCTAATAATAAGCTAGTCCTCGCGTCTTAATACTTAAGCTAATTCCCGCTTAAGGTATGCTATATCCTAGGTATTAAAAACGTTATGCCGGACGCGCTTTAACGTTTACTATACTAAGACGATAGGCTAGTATCCTTAAACTAAAAAGGGGAATTAAAACGTATTTAAGAAGACGAGATAATAGACCGCGTATTCTTTTACGCGGAAGTATTAATCGAATTACCGCTCCGTTAGAAAATAATTAACGGATATATAGAAGATATATAGTAAGCAAAAATTATAGTATAGCTTAGCGATAAGGACGGGGTCTTTAAACTCTTATTCCTTTAGTCGTAGGGGTTGCTATACTTTACGGAGAACGATAAATATAAGAGACTATATATCCTTAAGACTTACGCTAAGGAGATCGTTAAAGACGCTTATACTAAATACTTTTATACCGGCCGTACCTATATATAGTAAGACCTATCTAAAAGCTTTTTAATCCTATAGCTTAGTAAATATATAAATAAGGTCGTAAACGGCTATAATACTTACTACTATAACTAAACTAACTAAAGTAAGACGCTAAAGTAGCTTATCCCGATTTAAGGCCCGCCGGTTTTATACTATATAATAGCGATAGACTTTATTATTAAGCTCTTAGTAGTTTAAGCTAAATAATCCTTATAAAAAGATCCTATAAAGAACTTTTTTAATACCTTATTAACCGTAACCGATAAATTCTTAAAAATATATCTCCTTATCCTAAACAATAACTAGTTTATAGCGGAAGATTAAGTATAAGCATTATATACTAAACTGCTCCGCGCTAACTAAGGGATTTTAAAGGGGATAATCTCTAACCGGGATATAAAGTTTACCTTAGCATTTTAGCGGACCTTATAGCAAGCCTTTAAATCGAAGCTTCTTATATCTACTGCTTAATACCTTTAAACTAACGGCCTATTAAAAAGGCGAAACTAAACCGTAGAAATCGCGCTACGATTCTTTACCGCTAATTTCCTAAACTTATACTAAACCGATATACTAATCGCCCTTTAGTTTAGCCTTAATAATTCCTTCTCCTTAGTAATTTACGCGGCCCTTAATAAGCTTATTATAAGGATAAGAATAGATAACGGCCTCCGGTTTTTAGGTAACTACTTATACTTATAAAACTAAGAGGTCTTATAAAAAGAGGCTAAGTTAGCTATTACTTACGCTTAAGCCGCTATAAAGGATAGATATAATAAGAAATACCGCTTATTAAAATTTAAGCCCGGCGATTAAGTCTAGCTATAGCTTAGTAAAGGCTACTATATCGTAGATAGCAGACTAGCGAAGCTTTAAAAAAGACGTACTAAGCCGTTTAAGGTTACTACTAAAGTAAGATAGCTTATATACCGGCTAAATATAAAAAGGTCTTTAAATATTTATCTAGTCGTTTTAGTAGCATAACTACGCTTAGCAAACAAGCTAGCTATACGCTTAAAACCGGTTTAAGATAAAGGGATACCTTACTTAAACGAGTAAGAAATAAAACGAATCTTATAAAGCCGTATAATAAAGAAAGGCGGCGGAAAGCTAAGGAAGGAGTTCCTTATAGCTTAAAAAGGCTAGCTAAGTAGCTATAACTTATAAGTAGACGAAAAAGCAGTCTTCTTACTAAAGATTATAAAAGCCTTTAAAAAGGCATAAGAGGAGTTAGCTACTTAAGTAGTTAAGATAAAAGTATAATACGCGGCCTTTATAACTTAATATAAAACTCTCCGACTAAGAGAATTAAGTAGTTAAGCCTAAGTATAAGACTTAAAAGCTATTATAAGTTATAAGAAACTATAACTTACTACGCTTAAGGTAATTAGTTATTTTAATAATAATATACTGCCGTTTACTTTAAGCAATAAAGCCCTTTTAGCCTTATAGCATACTTATTTAAATTCTCTCCGCTACTTACCCTTTCTTCTTTCTTTTCTTCTTTTTATAACTATATTTCCCTTTACCGCTAGCTATAGCCCGCTATACCTCGCTTACCTTTATACGCATAACTTTCTTTACCTTAAGCCTATAATCCTTATACTCCTGTTTTAAGTCCCTTTATCGTCTAACGTCTTTTATAGCTAAGACTAGCTATTTTATAATTACTTCTTTAGCCCGCTCTCCTATAAGCCCTTACGCTTTTAATATAAAGGATATAAATAAGCTCTTAAGCTTTATAAAAACGAGGCGGCTATCCTTTATAGTCTTAAGTCCTTTAGTAAGAGCTAAAACCTTTAAGTTTAAGCCTCTATATAAACCTACGCCGCCTTCTATAGCCGCGCTTAAGCTAACGGATTTAACTTAAACTACGGTATTATAAAGGATAGCCTATACTACCCTTTTTAAACACTTAACTTAAATAACTCGCCTCCCGGCCTTATACTATAGTAAGGTCTAGACGGCTAGTTTCGCGGCAACTCCGCTATACCTCCCGCTTAGCTCTTACTATCCGGAAGCCCCCGCTACTTATATATTTTTTAAGGCGTAGCCGGAAATCTTTATTAATAGAATAACTAGCTAATACTTAACGCTTAAAGGTTTACTAACCTCGCTATAGTCTTAAGATTTATAGTAGCCGCTATAGCTAGCGGAAACCCGCTTTAGCTAAACGACTAAAATAACGTCCGCGCCGTCCTTAACTATATATTTAAGGCCTAGCTTAACTAATTTATAGCCGGGTTTATAGCGGCGTTTTAAGCGACTATAGCTAAAACCTTATCTCGCTTTATATATAGTTTAGCCCGTGCTATAAAATCCCCTTCTTAGCTTATAGCCGCTATAAGCCTTAAGGACCCGTTTAGTCCCGCTTAGCGAACGCTTTTCCCGCCTACCGCTATGCTTAGCCCGGCTATATAAAGGCGTATAAGCGCCTTACTATAGTCTATCCGCTATCCCTCCTTAACCGGAGGAGATAGCGATAACTAGCCTCGCGATATATTCCGCCGCCCGATCTTATAAGAGCCGCTAATAGTAACTAATACGATCCTTAACGGACTTAGCTTTATAGGCCTATACTCCGGCGACGAGATTATAATAATTAAGAGTTTCCGCCTAGCTATAAACTATACTAAGTTTTACTTATAGGCCTGCGAAGAGTTTAAACGCGACCTAACTTTAACCTAAGCAATAAAGTTCTTAAGCTTCGATATCCGCCTTATTAGCCGTACCGATTACGCGCTTTATATTCTCGCTTTTAAGGCCCCCTCTATATAAAGGTTCTTTAAGACTATTAAGTACGTTTAAAACCTTAAGAGCGAGGAGTTAAGCACTAAGGCTATTAAGGACCTCGTTACCCGCTTTTAAGCGGGAATATAGACGTTTAATACCTTAATGCTTACTATACTTATTAATATTAATAAGATAGCGTACCCTTACCTTAATACCTTCTTAGTAGCTAAACGCGCGTTAGTTAGCGGAAAGGTATAAGTAGTAGCGCTATATAAAAAGGATAATAAGTTAAAAAGCCTAGCGATAAAAAGCGGGGGATAACTACGTTAGCGGTAGTAAGTAGGATATAATATCTTGCTTATAGGCGGTTTATAAGGCTAGTAAGTAAAATAAGAGACTTAGTAGAGGATTAAAAAACGGCGTAAAAAGAGTAAGTAGGATAATAATACGAAATAAGGCTTAAATAAAGCTAATCTCTTATAATATATCCCGCTAAGGAACTTAAGTATGCTTTAGCATAGAGACTCCTTATTGCTTAGTAAAGGCCTAAATATACGCCTTAAAGGAGAGTTAAAAAAACATTACTATAAGTTCTAGCTAAACGCGCTAATTACTTTAATAAGGATAAAGTTATACGACTAAATATAAAGTAAGGATCTATAATAAAGCCGCTTACTAACAATCTTAAGCTACTTAGTTACTATCGGCTAAATAGGCTAATAAAACTATTAAAAGGATAAGGACGGCGTATTACTAACATAGCGTAAAATCGCTATTACGAAGCTATTATCTAGCACCTCCTTTACTTTATCCTTATTTTAAACTAATAAGAACGTTAGCTTTTCTTTCTTACTTAAGGGAGTTATTACGGAATCTAAATAGCTACGCTTAAACTCCTTACTTTACTCTTAAGGAAGCCTTATAAAACCCCGCGATAAGAACGCTTAAAGCACGCACTATAAAAGCTCGCTTAAGGAGATATAATAAATATTATTAGTCGGACCTTACTAAGGTTTTTAAGATATAACTATAAATAGTTAAGAGCTTACTTAACTATAGTTTATAACGTATTTAACTATAAGAGATACTATAAAAACTATTAAGCGGATTCCGCTAGTATCTTTAAGGGATTTTTAAGGATTTTTATAAGATATCCTAACTATAGTTCGACCTATTTCTAACTATAGAAGCACCTTAA